>AWOL01S0023647.1:120526-140041 GCA_000715115.1 Nicotiana otophora
TATATATATATATATATATATATATATATATATATGTATATATTGATATTTAACGCAGGAGGATGTACAAATTTCTAAAACAGTTAACTATTCTGAATAAAATTTCAAGTATGTGAGATTTCAATCTTTTACCATTTCCTCTAACAATTTGCAATATAATTCTATTGCTTCAATTAAATAAGGATACAATTATCACAAGTAATTCATGATTTGAGTCCTAAGCTACCCGGACTATAGCAATATTAGTAGCTACGCACGGACTCTCGTCACCTCGTGTGTACGTAGCCCCCACAATTAGCAATAATTATTAATTTAAATCACCTATGGGGTAAATTCCCTCTTACAAGGTTAGACAAGAGACTTACCTTGTCTCAAAGCCCACTTCCCGATCACAACGTCGCGTAAAAATCCCAATTCGGTGCCGAAAATTCTGAAACTATCCAAATGTTATATAAAATAATTAATGCATATTCGAAAATTCGATATTAGACTATTAAATAAATTACCCTATCCAAAATGGTAAATTCCTAAAATTCACCCGAGGCCCATGTGCCCGGATTCTGGAAATATTTAGAGGAAAACGTTACCCATAATCTTAAGAACTCAAATATACAATTGTCAAAACCTAGGTTTTTCATCTAAACCCTTGATTTCCAAGATTTACAAGTTATAATCTACCTATAATCTATGTATTTAACTCAAAGTGTGTAGAATTAACTTACCTCCAAGTTGCTAGTTGAAATCCTTTCTCAAAAAGCTCCAAAATTGCCTACGAATGGAGAAAAATGGCTGAGCCTCGATTTTAACACATTCTGCCAAGCAGTCTTTTCGCATCTGCGGAAATTGCGTCGCAGATGCGGCTTCACCCTAAGTCGGCCCCGTCCGCTTCTGCGGATTGTACATCGCACCTGTGATACGCTTCTGCTGTTGTACATGTGCATCTGTGCCCAATCCGCTTCTGCGGTGCTTTTCACGCACCTGCAGGCTCGCACCTGCGGCTGGCCATCGCAAGTGCGGTTGCTGCAGAAGCTGGAAGCTTCAGCTGCTGCTCCAAGGTCCAAAATCGATTTGAGCCTCGTACGGTTAACACCCGAGGCCCCAAGGGCCCTGCCCGAACATACCAACAAGTTTGAAATAATAAAACGGACTCGCTCGAACCCTCAGAACGTGTAAAACAACATCAAAACTATCATGCCTCAAATCAAATTGATTCAACTTAGAATTTTTAAATTCTTCAAACTTACTCTGAATGTGCCGAAATATACTTATACTACTCAGAATGACACCAAACTTTGCGTGCAAGTCTTAAATCACCATACGGAGCTATTCCCAGGCTCGGAATTCTAAACAGACTTAAATTACCCAAAACCTACTCCAAACCAAATTAAAGAACATTAAACAAATTAGTTAATTTGGAACAGCAACACTGCATGTACGAGATTTGAAATCATAATCATATAGAAATCTTGCCTATAGGACAGCATCACTCACCTAGGATGACTATTTATAAAATCAGTGCTAATAATCCTGAGTCTACAAACAGTTTACTACCTCCTCGCCTAAACCATTTAGAGAGAACAATGATGTTGCATATACGATGCTGGAATTCAAAATCACCTAGAAATCATGCCTATAGGACTCTAAGTCTTAATTCTAAAATTATCTACTGCATATTCTGCCCACGTGCATTTGTTGTTTATGTGTGGAGGCTTACTTGGGACCTTAATTGTCTTTACTTGAAGTCCTATCTATTTTGAATGTCGCCTAGCTTTCTCATTTTTGAGCAACCTAAGTTGAGACTAGAACCACCTCATAGTAGGTCCAAAGCCTCCTGGACCATAGGCATGGGACGGGTAGTGCACGTATAGGACACGGTTTAGAATTGAATTAGAGCGCCTTTAAGTAACAACTTCAACATAGTAATTGGGTAGCAGGAGATGATAGTTTGTGCCCGCTGAATAATATGAGCAATCCCTACCTTAAGGGAGTTACGAAGTATTATTTATGTTCCACGGGGTGATCCTTTAGGCTAAAAAACTTAGGACCCCCTTTTTCTTTATATACTTAATATTCACACTTAGTCATTTAACATAGACCAGAATAGTTGTACCCTTGTAATCTTTAAGATTTGTACCAATAATTTATTCTTATGTGCTATAATAGATCCTTCAACTTCTATACCTTTATTTAATTATCACTTATCTTAATCATCTTATCCACATAGTGTAAAATTCTGTCGGTACCCACAGTTCTGGACCTCGAAGAGTGCCTAACACCTTTTCTTTGAGGTAACTTGAGCCCTTACCCGATCTTTAGTGACATGGACTAGTTAAAACAAAATTATTTCCAAATAGGTGCCCTAACGTACCTCAAAATCGTTAGGTGGCGACTCTTCTCTTTTAATACCTTCTTTAAAAAGGTTGTCACACATCGAAACCCGTTTTCATGAGAAAATAGGGCGCGACAGCATGACAACTCTGCTGGGGAAGCCCCATGTACTTAGGCTCTTACCCTAACGAAGATTACTTATGTGGATTACTTTCCTTATTTGTTTTAAAATGCTATGACATGCACATCCATTTCCCTATTCACCTTTATTTGTTTTAAACTGCTACGACTTGCACATCCCTTACTTTATTCACCTTTATCCAATTTAAATTGCTATGATATGCGCATCATTTCCCTTCTTCTCTTTTATTCGCTACGATATGTGTAACCTCTCTCCATCTCCTTAATCTAAGACTGCTATATTATGACTCTCCCATCCCTATTCCCCTACTTTCTTCATTAAGTTCTCGCATATTTTCATGAGCTAAACTGACTTCTCTCTTTTGTCTTTTCTTTCTTTTCTTTTCTTTTCATGATCTCCTTTACTATGTTATTTTTTGCTTTTTCATACTTTTATCATGCAAATACTTAGAAATGTGCTATTATTCTTTGCATACTTCATGCTCCATATCATACTCCATATGTGCTTATTATCAACATAGCGGCGCTTGATGAGTGCCCGCGCTTTCCTGAAAATCACCCTTTTTAAATCAGAAAGGCTTTTTCACGGCAGACTAGTCGATTAGTAGTGCAGTCGACGGTCTCGTGCCCTTCCCTCTCAAGTTGTCCACTTATGGGTACCACTCTAGACCCTTCTAAAAATCTCACTCCAATTTGAAATGTACATGCATCATGCTAAACCTAGTATGGGTTGAAGTGTTATTAACATAACAACTCGCTTAGATAAGCCTTGTCCAAAATCCAACGGGATTTCCATAATCTCAAAAGACACTATCATGTTATGTTCATTTCTCGGAGAAAATATGCCAACATATTGATCATTATTGCATAAGTAGTCGAATCTGGAGGGGGGAAGGGCTAACTCTTATTTGTTTGCAGAAAATGAAGACCGAAATCCCCAAGTTTGGTATGGTCCAGAATATCACGACTTTGCTACTTGACTGGTGGAAAGACCTTGCGCCTCGTGACAAGAATCATGTGAGAAGAGTACTTTGTGACCTTCCATCTTTGCTAAACATTCAACCAAATAGGGAATTGATCGAGGCCGCTACCATATTATGGGATGAGAAACGAGCTATTTTTTGGTTCGGCAATATAGAAAAGACTCCTCTCCTAGATGAAATAGGGAGTTTAGCCAAGTTACCATGGGATAGTCCGGGACTTCTAGTACTAGAGAATCGCACTCCCTGTGATTTTCTGAAAATGATGGATTTTAAGAAAATGATGAATTGCTCTGTATGAAGAAATCATACATCCACTTTTGAGTTTCTTTACGAGCGTTATGGGCATAGCAAGTCATATCATCTTCATCGTAATGAACTAGCCATTACTTCTTTGGGGTGGGTTCATCGTCGGGTTTATGTTTTCATTACCTGCTTCCTGGGGTTGTTGATCTTTCCAATGAAAGAGGGAAGAAATCATATTCGCTTAGCCATGGTCGTCGGACCTTAATGGATGGTATCAAAGGACAAACTTATACTATCATCCTAATGATCTTAGCTGAGATGTACTGTGCTCTAGATCGGTGCAAGCGTGGGTTTGGCCACTTTGAGGGTTGCAATCTGTTACTACAGGTCTAGCTACTGGAATACTTTTAGAGGGGTGATTATCATCAACAGCTTCTGCGAAGGCCACTAAATGACTACATAGCTAACCATCACCCAAAGAAAATGACGTCTATTCTAGACAAGTTTGCAAAGCCTGGAAATACTGTAAGTTGGGTGCATTTCTTCAGTAATCTGACAGACGAGCAAGTGCATTAGATGTTTGAATGGTTTCCTAGTAGTGAGTTCATTATCAGGTCAAAGGGGACTACTCATTTGTTACTGATTGGGCTATGAGGTATCTACTCTTACGCTCCTATAAGGGTAATTAGACAAGCTGGAAGAAAACAAGTCATACTTTGGGTTTCCAACATGGTCCAGTACAAGGAAGATTTCAAGGGAGATGTAATCCCATTCAAGTTCGAAGCGCAACACATGTGGAACCAAAAGATCATTGTGGAAGGAAAAACTATTGAGCCAGATAGGTATCACGTCGGTCATATGTACTACTATCTATCATGGCTGGAAGACAACGTACCTGGGGATGTCAAACTAAGAGTCAACCTAAAGAATATGATCATAGATGAAGTGACTGAGGCACATGTGAAGTACAAGAGCCTACGAAAAAGGGTGTTCGAGACCGAAGCTAAACATCTGGAGCAGCACAAAGTGAACGTGGAGGCGATAAGGGAATGGAAGGAGATTTCCACTAAGTCAATAGAAATATTGAAATACCTGGAATAATGAGTGATGGAGCTAGAAGGGAAGATGAGTAAGAGACTTTCTAATTGTCAAGGCATGGATGACGATGAAGGAGGAAGGCTGGCAAAAGCTTAATTACTGTTGGATATGCGTGATCTGGGAAACATGATTGATCGGGTCAAGAGAGCCAAGCATGGAGAAGGTCCTTCACGGACCAAGTAGATTAGGAGATGATGTTCTTTACTGCTTTCTAGCTTATATTAGGTTTCGATGTAATAAGGCTAAATGTCACTAGTAACTTTATTTTGTTATTGTCGATTTAGTAAAAGATTGATTTGGCTCATTTTAAGATTAATGAAATGAAGCAAACGTGGGAACCAATTTTCTCCAAGTCTATGTGTCGCTTAGGCCTACCTCAGGCACAATGAGGTCCCCAAATTAGGATGTGAATTATTGAATGATTTGTGAAATATGTTTAAATATTGCGAACACTCTTTTATTTCACCTTACTGGCTTGGTTACCTTTTGTTTTTTCTTTCCTTTTGATTATTCCCATTCCCAAAGGTTGGTTCGTGCATACTGGCATCATCAGCATACCACACTAGATCCAGAGGTCCTCCACCTCCTCCTCCACCTAGTGACCCGAAAAGCAAAATCAAGGGCAAAGAAAAAATGGATGACTTAAGTGGTATCCTGAAAGACAATGCTATTGTGGTCGAAAATATTGAAACGTCAGATGATAGAAGTACTCCGGGGCAGAATGAGTTGGTCTTACATTTGGAGTAGAAAATCCTGGAACTTGCGAGCTTGAGCAGGTCCGAAATCTGGCAAACCTTTCCTTAACTCTCAATGTTCCTGACATCAACCAGCAAAACCCGACTACCTAGAACCAAACACCACCACAAAACGCACAAAACTAGAATCCACTACCCATAGTTCCAAATCCGCCCGCACAACACCAGTATCATAATCCCGCACCTCCCCAGAACCTTAACCCGCCACCAGTTCCAACCCCTGAACAACACCACTATCATCAAACTCAATACCTGCAAACCACTACTTATCATACGCACCACAACCTACTCCCTATCCCCAAAACTCGGCCAACGATCACCCATATACCTAAGTTATAGGAACTCATCAAAGAAATCCGATATATGTAGAAACCTTACCCAATACCTCACAACAAAACCTATACATACCCGAATCGATTGAGAAGGACCTGCTTATTAGAAACATGGCAGAGGAACTCAAGAAGCTCACAGGGAGATTCCAGAGTGTTGAAGGTGGGAAAGGCATTGAAGGTCTAAACTATAAAGGCCTGTACATTCAGCCGGATGTGGAACTACCAGAGGGTTACAAACCTCGCAAGTTCGAAATGTTCGACGGTACTGGTGATCCGAAAGTGCACCTAAGAACATACTACGACAAGCTTGTAGGAGTGGTTAATAATGAACAAATCTGCATGAAACTGTTTATGCGAAGCCTTACAGGAGACGCTCCGTCTTGGTATATCATTCAAAACCCAAAAAAGTGGGTTAATTGGGTAAGTATGGCATCAAATTTCATGGACAGATTCAGGTTCAACACGGAAAATGCGCCAGACGTTTTCTACATTCAAAACCTCAAGAAGAACCTCACAGAAACCTTCCGTGAGTATGTTACTCGTTGGAGATTAGAGGCCGCAAAGGTAAGTCCAGCACTTGAAAAATACAAATGAACAAGTTCTTTGTTAGAATACAAGATCCGCAATATTATGAACGATTGATGGTCATCGAAAATCACAAGTTCTCAGACATCATCAAGTTAGGGGAAAGAATAAAAGAAGGAATCAAGAGAGGAATGGTAACTAATTTTGAAGCGCTGCAGGCCACGAATAAAGCTTTGCAATCAGGAGGTATTTTAAAGAAGAAAGAAGTGGGTGACGTGATGGTAGCTCGGGTCCCTAAGTCTCCCCTCACATACCAAACACCTCCATCCATGTATCAAGCCTCACCCCCAAAATACCAATACCCTACCACCACCTACCATACATATAACACTCAACCTGCATATTATCATTCACCTCCACCCGCTCGCCAAATCTACCCAAAGCCACGTCCAAATTTTGACTGCAGACCTCCTAGACAATATACCCCAATTGCTGAACCCATAGCCCAACTATATGAAAGACTAAAGGTTGCTGGTTACATCACCTTTATTCCTACCATTATTGTGGAAACTCCTTCCCAATGGATCAACCCTAACAAAACATGTGCTTATCATTTAGGCATGAAGGGCCATACCATTGAGGAATACTGCACGTTAAAAGACAAGATTCAGACACTGCGATACTAAGGTTATACAAGCAAAGGAAGTTGTACCAAACGTTCGCAATAACCCTCTTCCGGATCACAGAAGTGAGGGAGTGAATGTGATAAAAACTGATGAGGAATGGGATAATAAAGGGTCCATTGGACTCATTCGAGAGGAAGACACTCCTAAAACATCTCCGGTCACCCTCACGCCAGTTGTGGTACAAACCCATGTGACATTTGAAGTTGAGATAGCTACACCTTTCATTGTAATGGTAGCTCCCACACCATCTTACGAGCATGGTGTCGTCCCATAGAATTATGTTACGGAAGCAAGAAGAAAGGGAAAAGCCAAAATGTAAGAAACAGGCACCGCGCAAGGTATGACTAGAACTGGCAAAGTTTACACACCTGAGAATTTGGGAGGAACAAGCAAGGAAGCTACACATAAACCATCTATTGTTGTGGCACTGACGATCTTTGGAGGAAGATAAAAGCAAGAGAATACTCTGTTGTTGACCATCTGAATAAGACCCCTGCTCAGATATCCATCTTATCACTGTTCCAAAACCCAGACACACACAAGAATGCTTTGATGAAGGTGTTAAGTGAAGCTTATGTACCCGTCGGCATCACTAGTGAAGAGATGGCTAACATGGTCGGGCAGGTATTAAAGAGTCACAAAATCACTTTCCATGAAGATGAGTTACCACCAGAAGTATTCAGTCACAACAGGGAATTACACATCATAGTGCAATTTGAGGACAAGTTCATTGCCAGGGTCTTGATAGATGGAGGTTCGAGCCTGGACATATACCCACTGACCACTTTGAAAAGATTAGGTAAAGTCATGCACAAGATACGAATGGTAAGCATGAATGTGAAGGCATTTGACGGATCTCAGAGAGCCACTATTAGGGAAATCAACCTTGATCTATAGATGGGTCCGACTTGGTTTGATATTATGTTCCAAGTGCTAGATATATATGCTACTTACAACTTTTTGTTGGGATGACCATGGATACATGCAGCTGGGGAAGTGGCTTCTACTCTGCACCAGGCTGTGAAGTTCGAATGGAATCATCAAGAGGTGATCATTCATGGAGAAGGAAGCAACCCTATCTACACCAACTAGACTGTTCCAATCATCGAAAATAGGAGGAAGTTGGGTGGGGAAACATATCACCGTATTAAGCGGGTGAACGTAATCGAAAAGGATCGATGAACCAAGCAAGTGTCTTGGCAAAAAGCTTCAAGGGATCACTAAACCTGTACAACCACAGCACCATGGCACGACCTTTGGACTCGGATATGAATACACCGTGCAAGAGCATTAGGATTAGATATTTCCATGGTGCGCCCCTTATTATCCGCTGGAACAACCCATACCACCGCTGCACCAGACATTCCGTCAAGACGACATGTTGTGGGGAACCGAAGAATATGAGGTTTTGGACTGTATGAGGAAGTTGTTTCTACATGAAGAAGACATGGACTGCAGTGTAATTGTCGAGGAGGAGGAGGAGGATATTACTGCTCAAACAATGGAAGGAGGAGCTATTCTCAAGAACTGGACCGTTGCACCATCCTGGGCTCACCGAGTTCCTGGGTAGCCTGGAAAGTTAGCATGAATTATTTTCAAATAGTTTTAAGCATTTAAGATTTTCAGTATTTTGTTTGAAATAATTAATCCAGCCATCGAGTCATACTTGTTGAAATTTTAGAGTTTTATTAATGCATTACTGCTTTTCATATTTATTATTTATGTTTCTACATTTGTTTTGCATAATTATTACATATCCTAATGAACCTATAACTGTGAGATGTAATTAGACAACGCAACATAAGAACAATGATTCAGAAGATCCGGAAGATGATATAATATCTGAGGAAATCGTTATAGAAGTAGAGAATTCTGAAAACAAACCAAAGTCTAATCTGGAGGAAACTGAGGCCTTAACTTAGGGGATTCTGAAACAGTCAAGAAAACCCGTAAAAGCATCCATCTATCACAAACAGAAAAACAAGAATATATCAGGTTTCTAAAGGAGTATGAGGACATCTTCGCATGGTCCTATGACGATATGACTGGTTTAAGCACATCCATAGTAGCTCACAAGCTACCCACAAATACCATGTGTCTACCGGTAAAGCAGAAGCTCAGAAAGTTCAAGCCGGATATGAGTTTGAAGATAAAAGAGTAGGTCACCAAGCAAATAAAAGCCAATGTTCTCTGAGTGGTCGAATACCCGACCTCGTTAGCCAACATTGTGCCAGTTCCAAAGAAAGATGGGAAAGTTAGAGTATGTGTCGATTACCGAGATCTGAACAGAGTGATTCCTAAAGATGATTTCCCGCTGCCCAACATACACATAATGATTTACAAATGTGCCAAACATGAACTCCAATGCCTTGTCGACTGTTTTGTAGGATACCATCAGATCTGGATGGATGCAGAGGACATCGAAAAGACCGCTTTTATCACACCGTAGGGAATATATTGTTACAAAATCATGCTGTTTGGCTTGAAGAATGTTGGGGCCACCTATATGAGGGCCATGACGACTATCTTCCACGACATGATACACAGGGAAATAGAAGTGTTCGTGGATGATGTTATCATCAAATCTAAAAGAGTTTCGGATCACATAGCAAACTTGAAGAAAGTTTTCGACCGGCTTCAAAAATACAATTTGAAGTTGAATCCTACAAAATGTGCCTTCGGAGTCCCTGCTGGAAAGTTGTTAGGTTTCATCATCAGCCACCGAGGTATTGAGTTAGACCTGTAAAAAATCAAAGCTATCCAAAATTTTCCGCCGCCAAAGAATAAGAAAGATGTGATGAGTTTTCTAGAGTGCCTCAATTATATCAGCCATTTTATAGCACAATTAACGGTGATATATGAGCCAATATTCAAAATGCTAAGGAAAGATGTTGCAACAAGGTGGACTGAAGAATTCCAGAAAGACTTCGATAAAATCAAGGAGTATTTATCTAAACCGCCCATATTGGTCCCACCAGAACCAGGAAGACCCCTGATAATTTGTTTGTCTGTGTTCTATGGGGCCTTTGGTTGTGTTCTAGGACAACATGACTAAATTGGAAGAAAGGAGTAGGCAATATATTATCTTGGCAAGAAGTTCACACATTACGAAGCTCGGTACTCTTTGTTGGAACACACCTACTGCGCTTTGACATGGATAGACCAGAAGTTGAGATACTACTTATGTGCGTACACTACATATCTCATATCAAGGATGGATCTGCTAAAATACATCTTTCAGAAACCCATGCCTACGGGTAAGTTAGCAAAGTGGCAGATATTGCTGAGTGAGTTCGACATTGTCTCTGTAACTCAGAAGGCAGTCAAAGGGTAACCACTGGTGGGTCACTTGGCAGAAAATCCCATAGACGGAGAGTACGAACTATTAAAATTATATTTTTCTGACAAGGAGGTATCGTTTGTAGGAGAAGATATTACCTAGGCATACGACAGTTGGAGGATGTTCTTTGATGTAGCATCAAACTTCAAAGGAGTGTGTATCGGAGTTGTCTTAGTGTAATAAACCGATCAACACTACCCGATATTCAAAAAATTCAGATTCCCGTGGGCCAATATTATGGCAGAATACAAGGCATACGTCTTAGGACTCAGGTTAGCCGTCGACATGAACATTCAGGAGCTGCTGGTAATTGGAGATTCAGATCTATTAGTACACCAAGTTCTAGGAGAATGGACTACTAAGAATACCAAAATATTGCCATACTTACATTGTGTACAAGAGCTGATCAAGAGGTTTATGAAGATAGAATTCAAACATGTTCCAAGGATTCAGAATGAATTTGCAGATGCGTTAGCCACTTTATCTTCCATGATACAGCACCCAGACAAGAATTTCATTGATCTTATCCCAATAGGAATCCATAAGCAGCCAGCTTATTTTGCACATGTTGAAGAAGAGATTGACGAAAATCTGTGGTTCCACGAAATCAAGAAATATTTGGAAAAGGGAGAATATCCAAAACATGCTACACACACTCAGAAGCGCACGCTTCGAAGATTGGCCAACCACTTCTTTCAAAGCGGAGGAATTCTATATAGAAGAACTCCCAATCTAGGATTACTGCGATGTGTGGGTGCCAATGAGGCATCTAGATTACTCGAGGAAATACATGCCGGAACTTGAAGACCTCACATGAATGGTTTTGTTTTAGCCAAGAAAATATTAAGAGCAGGGTATTTTCTGGATGACTATGGAAACAGACTACATTAAATATGTTCAAAGATGTCAATAATGCCAGTAACATGTTTATATGATATGAATGCCGCCCAACGAACTCAATGCAACGAGTTCGCCCTGGCCTTTCTCTGCTTGGGGCATGGATGTCATCGGACCAATAGAACCCGCTGCTTCAAACGAACATAGGTTCATTCTAGTGGTTATAGACTACTTCATAAAATGGGATGAAGTTGCATCCTATAAGGCTGTAACTAAGAATGTCGTAGCAGATTCTTTTCAGGACCACATTGTTTGTCGATTTGGAGTACCTCAATCACTCATTACTCGTATCTACTTCTATCTGATTATTAGATATCATGCCTATAGGGTTGTAATAATACATACTTTTGTTAATGTTCATCTAGATACCATGATTATAGGGTCTTAACGAATTAATAAATCGGCTGCTTCTGTTGTTTTATTATACTGCCAGCTAGATAGCATGCCTATAGGATAAGTATGACTAAATCAAGTTCAAATACCAACCATTAGCAATCTTGCCTATAGGATACTATCATTCGCCTAGAAAGCATATCCTCAGAATCAAACACTGGTAATTCCAAGTTTTCTAATAGCTTTCACTACCCATTGCGCAAACAACTTAGAAATCATGCCTATAGGTTTTATAATACATGTAATCTACAAATTAGTTAATTTGGAACAGCAAAATTATCTGTACGAGATTTGAAATCAGAATCGTATAGAAATCTTGCTTATAGGACATCACTCGCCTAAGACGCCTATTTATAAAATCAGTGCTAATAATCCTGAGTCTGCAAACAGTTTATTGCCTCCTCGCCTAAACCATTTAGAGAGAACAATGACGTTGCATATACGATGCAGGAACTCAGAATCACCTAGAAATCATGCCTATAGGATTTTAAGTCTTAATTCTAAAATTATCTACTGCCTATTCTGCCCTCGTGCATTTGTTGTTTATGTGTGGAGGCTACTTAGGCCCTTAATTGTCTTTACGTAAAGTCCTATTTATTTTGAATGTCGCCTAGCCTTCTCATTTTTGAGCAATGTAAGTTGAGTCTAGAACCACCTCATAGTAGGTCCAAAGCCTCCTGGACCATGGGCATGGGACGAGTAGTGCACGCATAGGATACAGTTTAGAATTGATTTAGAGCGCCTTTATGTAACAACTTCAATATAGTAATTGGGTAGCAGGAGATAATAGTCTGTGCCCACTGAATAATATGAGCAGCCTCTATCTTAAGGGAGTTGCGAAGTATTATTTATATTGCATGGGGTGTTCCTTTAGGCTAAAAAACTTAGGACCCCCCTTTTCTTTATATACTTACTATTCACACTTAGTCATTTAACATAGACTAGTAAAGTTGTACCCTTGTAATCTTTAAGATTTGTACCAATCATTTATTTTTTGGTGAAAAGAAAAAAAATTATTAATCACCTACTAAAACTGTCAATTAGAAAGATGCTCTCTATCTCCTGCAGCTATTATCTATAAAATTGTAACTGCATTTTTATGTGAATATGCAGTTCAGCTCATCTACTTTGTCTCCCTAATTCTACTTATACAACTTTTCTATCCATTCTATTTGTTGTTTGCTTATTTTTCCCCTGTTCTGTATCTTGTATCTACATTCCTCTTTTATGTTTCTGCATATTACTTGTTCTCTTGTCACCACCTGATTCCATACTGCATCATTCATGTTCTTCCATATTGCATATATCAGTGCAGCAAATCCTGAGCGTTAAAAAGTTCTGCATTGCTTCCCATTTGTTGTTATGTTCAATTGTTTCCACACTGTTTCAATTGCCTCATCACTTCCCTGCATTCCCATCCAGTTTAGTAGTTCCTTGGCACATCTTTTAGACCATGTAGATTCAAAGAACAGGTGTTCCCTTGTTTCTTCCTTCTCACCACATACTTTACATGTAGTGTCAGTAATTATCCCTATCTGCTTCATTATATCCACTGTCTACCAATCATTCATTCTTATGTGCTATAATAGATCCTTCAACTTCTATACCTTTCTTTACTTATCATTTATCTTAATCATCTTATCCACATAGTGTAAAATTTGGCCGGGACCCACAGTTGTGGACCTTGAAGAGTGCCTAATACCTTCTCTTTGAGGTAATTTGAGCCCTTACCCGATCTTTGGTGACACGGACTAGTTAAAATAGAGTTATTTCCAAATAGGTGCCCTAACACACCTCAAAATCGTTAGGTGGCGACTCTTCGCTTTTAATATCTCCTTTAAAAGAGTTGTCATACGTCAAACCCGCTTTCGTGAGAAAGCGGGGCGCGACACCCACCTGTGGAATTCCATGACGACATCCTCCAACAGCATTGCACTGGGTACAAATACTATGAAATCAATAAACCCCTCTTGAGCCCACGCTCGTCCACCAGTTGTACAAGTCTGTTCATTCCCCACAGACATCGACTGAAATTCCAACAATATGCTCCAAACTCGAAGTCATGTTGCATCCCCAAATGATAGTCAAGTTTTCACACCCCTCTTTATTACAAGCAAACTCATTTCTACCATATTCAATGTTCCCCAATACAGTAGCCACCATCCCAAATAAAGTCCGTAGACCTAGTCACTTTTCCACCATGATCCCTCAAATCGCATCTAAACTTTTCTCAAGGCATGTGGTTATCCTACTACAGATCCATATGCTACTCTGCCACCCCCACTTCGGTTAAACCATCTCCTTTAAGTAACTTCTCGACATTTGCTTTTCATACTTGACCTGCTAGCAATTCACCTACCACGGGACACTTCCCACCATGTCCTTCCTCATCCTCCGCTGCCCAAATCCTGCCTCAAATCAAAACCCATCACTGTAGCACCTGAACTAATAAATTGATACCAACTCTAAACCTCCTGGTAGATCATCTTTCTCGAGCCATCAACATTAGAATTACCAATTCGATTCGAATCATCTCTGACAACCGCATCTTAGGTGCCACCTACCAACATCCTGCCTCGAAGGCAAATCGAAGGAGACCATAACACCGGCAAATATTAATGTGTTCCCAACAAGGACGACGATACCAAATCACAAATGAGAATTCTACCATGCTCAAAAATACCAAGTCTCATCACTTCACCAACCAAGGCCTGAACATCCATAGTTTGATTGCCTTAATTTCCTCCGATGGAATTAAATGTCGAGCTTCTAGATCATGCACCGAGAAATCCTCATTTCAGGTCATTCACTACCTCGACACATAGACAAGCACCCTACTAGTACACCAACACTGTGCGATAACAATGTATGAACATCATAGCAATCTACGTGTAGCCTCAAAACCATAGGCAATACCGATATATGGAATGGAACGACATAACCGCCCTCCACAAGACGATGATAATGACTCGCTCGAGTACGTAGGAAAATACATCATGCACCACATCTGCAGTACCATAACAAGTCCTTCTTTCCCAATTAATAACAAGCGCTCTACGTCGCATAAGATTGAGTACGAAGGAAATAAAGGCATAAGCTCCAATGGGATCAAATCGCATGAAGAGGAATCAAGAGAGAAAGTGCTCTTAACAGCCATGTAGCCTCTCGAAGATAGGTACAGACGTATGCGTACCAATCCGCAAGTCTCTATTAGACTTGCTCATGACTCGTGAGACCTAAGTGAACCTAACGCTTTGATACCAAGCTGTCACGACCCAAAATCCACTAAAGGTCGTAATGGCGCCTAATGTCACCATCAGGAAAGCCAACAGTGATTTACCAATTTGATTACTCATTTTTATTACTTTCGAAAATACAAATTTTAATAATAAATGGATATTTACCCTTCTAAATCATGAGAACGTACAATGTTTGAAATTTATAAAAGAAATGAAAGGCAATAATAATATACGAAACCCTAAGCATCAACTAGTATAACCCCAAAACCCGGTATCACAAGTACATGAGCATTTCTAAGGAGTACAATAATAATACAATATTTGTCCTAAATGTAAATAAGAGAGAATAAAATAAATATAAAGATGGAGACTCGGTGGACTGCGATGCATAGCCTGGATTGCAACTCACATAAACTCTCCTCAACAGATGTGCCTACGCACCAAGATGATCACCAAATGAACATGTCAGATCCTGCATATTTAGTGCAGAAATGCAGCATGAGTACATAAATCAACTCGTACCCAGTAAGTATCTAGCCTAACCCCGAAGAAGTAGTGATGAGGGTTCGAGAAAGACACTTACTAGAGGTCCAATAAAATAATATAATAATTCATAACAGATATGAAGTGCACAATGCTAGTGGAGTAAATATGTAAATTTCATATTCTTCCAAATATTTCTTTTAAAGTATAAATTTCCCGATCTAGTATTCCACCTTAACACCTTAGAAAATGCCAGGTGCAAATATCAAATAAATAAGGAATACCATATAGAATGTCGGGCATCCGTGGAAAGATTATCTCATGAATATTCGGACTACAAGCATTATAACGCACGATTCTGCCGAGGTCGTTCGGCCTGATCCAGAATAATGTGTACACTGTCGAAGGTCGAGTGGCATGAACCATAGATGTATCTATTATACAGCCAAGGTGTTCGGCCCACTCCACAAGAAAGGAAGGAATTTATCGAATCACGAGACACGTGCTTACAATACAGTACACGGGTACAATGTGAATATAATCCTTTATGCATGTATTTCTAAATCAATTCAATTATAATTTCAATTAATCAAGGTAGCATGATGGATTCAAGTATTTCAAATATTACATGGTAAAGTACTAAGTCTACCCGGACATAAATATACTTTAGCTACGTACGGACTCTCGTCACCTCGTGCATATGTAGCACCCACAACATATAACAATAAATATCACCTAGAGGATAGTTTCCCTCTCACAAGGTTAGACAGGAGGCTTACCTCGCTTCGAAGTTCCAAAACCGGCTCCAATGCCTCTCTAACTCTTTAAGTCAAGCCAAACGATCCAAAACTAATCAAACAATGAGCAACTCAAACAAATTATACTTCAATGCTTATAATTAATCAACTCCTAACAGTCCCCAACTCCTCTCTAAAAGTTATTAAAGTTAACTCTCGGGCCCATGTGCTCGGATTTCGAAACTTTTCGAAGATAAACATTTACCATAATATTACGAACTCAAATATATAATTTATTCCTAATTCTATGTCCAAATTCGTTGTCAAATTTCAAAAATACCAAATTCTAGATTTTCTACCAAAACTCCATAATTTTCACTAATTTCCATGTTCAAATCCTTATAGAATCCATGTATTTAACTTACAATATGTGGGAATAACTTACCTTTCCATCGATGATGAAAATATCTCCTTGAAGCTCTCCAAATATCGCCCAAACCAAGAGGAAAAATGAGTGAATTGAGAAAAATCTCGATTTTTAAACAATCTACCTAGCCGACTTTCCGCACTTGCGGAACACCAGCCGCACTTGCAGACAAATCCATCGCAGGTACGGTTCCCTCCAAGCTAGGAAAATCCGCTTCTGCGGACCAATTACCGCTTCTGCGAGACCGCTTTTGCGGTCCACCATACGCTCCTGCGGAGATCTTCCGCTTCTGCGACCCCAGCTATCCATCTCGTTTTCCGCTACTGTGGAGCACCCTCCGCATTTGTGGGCTCGCAGATGCGGAAATATCCTCGCATCTGCGGCCATCCCAACTCAGTCCAAATGTCTCTTTTGTGGCCACAACGCTGCACCTGCGGCCCTATCCACGCAGGTGCAATTGCACCAGATCCCAGCTGCCTTAACACCTCTCCCAAGTCCAAACACGACTTGTTTCCAATCCTATTCGCACCCGAGGCCCCTGGGACCTCGTCCAAACATACCGACACATCCAAAAATATGCGGACTTAGTCAAAGCCTCAAATCACGTCAAACAACATAAAAATTATGAATCGACGATTGAAATCCTTCTTTAAACTTTCAAACTTTCAACTTCGACAAACGCGTCCGAACCATACCAAAATATGCCGGAATGACGCCAAACATTGCGTACAAATCATGAATCAAAATATAAACCTATTCCAAGGCCCTGAACTCCAAACGGACATCGATAACATAAAAATTCACTTCAAACCAAACTTCGAAAATTCTTAAACCTTCAAAATGCCAACCTTCCATAATAAGCGCTGAAATGCTCCCGGGTGATCCGATACTCAACCCGAACATACGCCCAAATATGAAATCATCATACGAACCTATTGGAACCTTCAAATCTCGATTCGGAGGTCTTTTTCTCAGAAGTCAAACCTCAGCTAATTCTTCCAACTTAAAGCTTCCGAAATTAGAATTATCTTTCCAAATCAACTCCGAACTTTTCGAAATTAAATTTCGACCACACGTACAAGTCATAATACCTGAAGTGAAGTTACCCAAAGCCTCAAAACATCGAACGATGTGCTACAGCTCAAAATGACAAGTCGGGCCGTTACATTAGCGATGAATTTTAATTTTGTAACTACATAAGTTGTTCATCGCTAAATATTTTTCTTTTTGCAGCTGACCTCTTTAGAATACATGGTACCTAAATGATCACGTTGATACAAATTAAAACAAAAGGGGGGGATACATCATAGAATTGAGCTTCCAATATTATCTTTGTTACATTGTTATCATGCTTAGCTACTTGATTCACTACTTTATTAACTAAATAGGATTAATATATATTATTTTGAAAATCTTATAACATTCAAACATGTTGTTTAATAATATTTTTGAAATGTTTTAAAATTATATATACATTGATATATGGTACTCGCGCATATCCTAAAAGCTCGAAGGCCTTTTGTGAAATATTGTTCGCCTTTTTTACTCTTTTAAAATAAAATTATACTAGACAAAATATCCATTTGAATATTCTCTTAGCTAATACTTAGGAGTTTTAAATTAAATTAGATTTATTACTTATTAAATATTTTCTTATTTGAATTAAGTAAGAAGTCCTTATAATTAGTACTTTAAAATCATTAAAGCTTTACTTTATATAAATTATACAATTAAAGTATGGCTAAATAATACCAAATCTTTATGCGTATGAATTTTTTCAATTGAACGATTTTAGTGAAAAACAGATTGTACAATTGTGCTAAAGTTTACGTGCAAAATTATGATGTAAATAAAATAAAATAAAGAAACAATTAAAGAAAGAAGAAGCATTTTGTTTTGTCCTTTATCCTAAATGAAATTAAACTAGAAATGTTATAAGTAGTATGTGATAAACTTGAAGACATGCAAGTCTCACTATCGAACTTCGCTATCTTTCTATGAGCTCCTAGGAAAGAGATCCTAATCCAAAAGAAAGGAAGCTTAATGTTACAACCCAAATACATAACCAGTCGTGATGACGCCTATCGTGGAAATAGGCAAGCCGACATTCTCAATATGCGTTCAATATATAACAGAAGTGAGCTAAAGCAATTAAACTAACTGAAGGTTTATATAATAACGGGGTAAAAATCCAAAACACAAGTGTAGAATTATAGCCCGACATCGGGATGTCACTAAGTCATGAGCACCTAACAACCAATCTAGAAACAGATTCTATTACAGTCTGTGCCAAATGCCAATACAAGAGAGAAAAGATAATAAAAAGGGAAAAACAAGGACTGCGAATGCCGGTAGCTACCCGTTAAGTCTCCGATAATCAGCTCGCGCACAAACTCGGCGACAGCCAGAACCGTACACACCTGGATCTACACATAAAGTACATGGTATAGTATGAGTGCAACCAACTCTGAATTAACAGGATTAAATAAGGAACTGAGAAGCAGTGACGAGCTATAAAAATACATATCATTTCAAATGTTTTCAGTAAATAGTGAACATGCTTTCAAATCCGTTGGTATAAGTTAAATTAGTTAGAGCTCAAGTAAAATAGATATGAATCTTCCAGAAATGTCACAACAACAACAGATAACAACTAAGTGCAACAATAAATAAAAGCAAGTACAGCCTCTCAAGGCAGCAGTCACTCAACTAATCTCAACAACTCATACTCTCGGCTCTCAGCCCTCAATACACACTCTCAATAGGTACTTGCGCTCACTGGGGGTGTACAGACTCCGGAGGGGCTCTTTCAGCCCAAGTGCTATATTATTGCGGCGTGCAGCCCTATCCAATATTGTTGTAGTGTGCAACCCGATCAAATATTGTTGCGGCGTGCAACCCGATCCAA
>AWOL01S0023647.1:144379-156791 GCA_000715115.1 Nicotiana otophora
AGTCTAACCATACCAAATTTATTAAAATCCGACCTCAATTGCCCCTCCAAAACCCCAAAATTCACTCTCCAATTCCCAAGCCCTAATTTCTCAAATCTCACCTCAAACACTCAGTATCTAGGTGTAAAAATCAGTGGGGAAACACCATTATTGAAGATACATTGGCAAAAGGAACTTACCTCAGTGATTACTCCAAAATATCTCTCAAAATTCCCAAAATCCGAGCTCAAAAATGATGAAAATGGTGAAAAATCTCGAAGTCTTCTATTTATAGGTTCTGCCCGACAAAACCGCACCTGCAGACCTCCTGTCGCATCTGTGACGCTGTACCTGCGGAAATTCCATCGCAGGTGCGGATCCCATTTAAGCTCTCAGATTCCACATCTGCGGTCACATATTCGCACATGCGGGGCCTGCCCGCTTCTGCGATCCTTCCCACTCAGGCCTTATTCCGCATCTACGGTTTCGCATATGCGCTCCTAACCTCGCATCTACGCTTCCAGTCCAACCCAGCCTTGCCCGCATATGCGTCCTCCTCTTCGCTTCTACGGGGCCGCACCTGTGGCCTCCCACCACAGATGCGAAAACACCAGAAGAAACAAGCAATGCCTAAGTCTAAATTTCCTTTCGATGGGCATCCGAAACACCCCCGAGGCCCCCTAGGACCTCAACCAAACATACCAACAAGTCATATAACCCCATGCAAACTTAGTCGAACCTTCGAATCACTCAACATCAAAACACCAATTACACCTGGATTCAAGCCTAAATAACTTCTAAACTTTCAAATTCCATAAACGACACCGAAACCTAAAAACCACGTCCGATTGAACTCAAAGTTTGCACACAAGTCAAAAATGACATCACGAACCTATTCCAACTTACGGAAATCCAATCCGATCCCGATATCAAAATTTTCACTGCCGGCCAAAATCTCCAAAATTTAAACTTTCACCAATTTAAGCCTAATTCTACTACGGACCTCCAAATCACATTCTAAACGCGCTCCTAAGTCCAGAATCACCTAACAGGGCTAACGAAACAATAAAAATTCAAATCCGGGGTCGTTTTCCCACAAGTCGACATTCGATCGACTTTTCCAACTTAAGCTTACAATTAAGAGACTAAGTGTCTCAATTCATTCCAAAACCACTCCGGACCCGAACCAACCAACCTGGTAAGACATAATACAGCTGTAAAGCACAAAAAAGTAGAAATGGGGGGAACAGGGCAATAACTCTAGAAACGACCGGGTGGATCATTACATCATCCTCTCTTAAACAAACGTTCATCCTCGAACGGGTCTAGAAACATACCTGGCGTCTCAAATAGGTATGAATATCTGCTCTGCATCTCCCGCTCAGTCTCCCAAGTGACCTCCTCCACAAGCTGACGTCTCCACTGTACCCTCACTGAAGCCATATCCTTTTACCTCAACTTCCGAACCTGCCGCTCTAAAATGGCTACCGGCTCCACATCATAAGTCACATCACCATCCAACTGAACCGTGGTGAAATCCAAAACATGGAGCGGATTGCTGATATACTTCCGGAGCATAGAAACATGAAATACTGGATGCACACTCGACAAGCTAGGTGGCAAGGCAAGCTTGTAAGCCACCTCCCTGATCCTCTAAGGTACCTCAAAAGGCCCAATGAACCGAGGGCTCAACTTTCCCCTCTTCCCAAACCTCATAGCACCCTTCATGGGTGATACCTTCAGCAGAACCTTCTCCCCGACCATGAAAGACACATCACGGACCTTCCTGTCAGCATAGCTCTTCTACCTAGACTGCACCGTGCGAAGCCACTCCTGAATAAATTTCACCTTGTATAATGCATCCTGGACCAAGTCTGTACCCAAGAGCATAGCCTCACCTTGCTCAAACCATCCCACCGGAGATCTACACTGCCTCTCATATAAAGCCTCGTACGGAGCCATCTGAATGCTCGACTGATAACTGGTGTTATATGCAAACTCCACGAGCGGCAAAAACTGGTCCCATGAACCCCCAAAATCACTGACACAAGCGCGTAACATGTCCTCCAATATCTGGATAGTGCGCTCGGACTGTCTGTCCGACTGAGGGTGAAAGGTTGTGCTCAACTCAACCTGAGTACCCAACTCTCGCTACACGGCCCTCCAAAATTGTGTTGTAAATTGTATGCCTCTATCTGAAATTAGTGAAACTGGACACTAATAAGTAGGGATTTTGACCTCTTATTTGCTCTCTCTTACTTAAGTTTTAGCTCAAAAATGCTTAAAGGTATTCCCGAGAACTAATGAAATATGCTTTCTTGGAGGAATATTGGGAAATGAGCCAAAAAAGTGAAAATCAACTCAAAAGGGAGTAAAATTGGACAAGAACAAAAACAAGGCAAAAAGGGCTACAGTGCAAACCGTACAGTACTGTGTGCAGTCGAAAACTCTGAAGATGCACTGATAAGATTTCTTCACATATTGCGGACCGCACAATTATTGTGCGGCCGCAGAAGACTAGATTTAGAGAGCTAAAGTTTGGGAGCTTGAAGATGCGCGGACTGCACTATTATTGTACGGCCGCAAGATGCCAAAATACGGCCGCACTCATAAATATGCGGTCCGCAGAATGAAACCCTGATCCAGTCCAAGAGAAAGAGTGCGGCCGCAATCAGAAATGTGCGGTCCACACAATTAGAGGAAGTGCGGCCGCATCTCACTTTTGTGCGACCGCAGAAACCTATACCCACCAGTCAATCTCAAAGTGTGGACCGCACACAGAATTGTGCGGCCGCACAACCTTCGCAGGGGAAATTTTGTCAGATATTTTCAGCTGGATATAAATAGATTTTTTTTCATTTTTAGATTAAGTTTTGTGCACCTGAACACTTAGAGCCGTTTTTATTTACTCTATTGGGAAACTTTATACTAGTTTAGCATTTAAACATTAGATTTTCTTTCCTTAATCAATTATTATACATTTTATATTAGTTTTTTCTATAATTTCTTCATTGTCCATGAGTAGCTAAACCCTTAACTAGGGTTGTGACCCAACCCTAGTATGGGTACTAAATGGGTGATTGATTTAGGGGTTATTTGTGATTGGGTATATGAATTTTAGCCTAGTTCGTGCTTGAATTTGAGAATTAATGGTTGCAAACATCGATTCATGCCTAATTGACTTAGTCTATACTTGAGAAAGTGAGACTAAGTCTAGGAAAACTTAGCTAACAAGAAATTGGGGTGAACTCAAGAAATTGATAGCCCCAATTAAAGGGGCGAATCTAGAGATAGTAAGATCCGACTTGAGCATTTATCACTTGTTTCATGAGATACCCATGTGGACTTGAGAAAGCCGAATTCGGCAAAATCACTCAAACTACCGAGAGGTATAGAGTGAGTAATTATGTGTGATTGCTATATTGTATCCCGATCAATCAAAAATGCCCTAAAGTTATAATTCTATTAAGTAACCAACTAGGTAGAAGTTGCAACCCTAGATCCTTTATAACATGAAAAACAACCAAAACCAAAAACATTGTCTCTTAGCTTTACAACTACAAGCATTAGCGTAAAAGTAGAAGTAGAAACAACATTTGAAAATGTGGAAGTGTAATCTTAGGCACGTCATACATTCACACTAGGTATATACCTAATCCGACATCAAGCTCCTTATGGAATCGACCCCGACTCGCATTGGGTTTTTATTATTGCATCGACTGCCTCGCAACCTAAATTAGTGGTGTAAGTTTGGGCGATATCATTTTTGGCGCCCTTGCCGGGGAACTAAAAACGGATTTAGCTATATATTTTGTTTTGTGTGTGACTTGTCTTCTTTTTCTTCCGGGTTACTAACATTTTTGTGAATCGATTATAGGTACAAAAACATGGCTCTCAACGATGAAACACTAAGAAACATGCCTTTGGGGGATATGGACGTGGAAGATGACCCAGTTAAAGAGGTTTCTCTTGAACCTCAAGCAAATAGACGAGGTCGACATCCTCAAGACAACATTCTTGTTTCTCCCCCAAATACACCAAGAGCGGCTCCACACCGGGTGTTGCCGAATGGAGTGCCATAGTCCCGCCCCGCATTAAGGAGGGCAACTTTCAAATCACAAATGCTATGCTTACACTGCTTGAGAAACGGGGATTCTTCACCGGGGCTCTGAATCAAAATGCGTACAAGCACTTGAAAGGATTTGTGGACACCTACTGGGGTAGTAAACAGACCAACATTTCTAAGGATGCTTTAAGGTTAAGACTTTTTCCCTTTTCTCTATGGGGGAAAGCCTTGGATTGGTTAGAAATATTTCCAAACCATTCTATCCATACATGGGATGAATTGGCAGAAAATTGCATTGCCAAGTTCTTTTCTCCCGGGCATATGGCTACTCTTAGCGATGAGATTCTAGCTTTCAAACAAGAATCCAATGAGTCGTTGCACGAGATATGGGAGAGGTACCGCACTATGGTGAAAGAGTGCCCGAATAATGACATGACCGAGGTTATGATTCAACAAATCTTCTACAGGGGGATCAATACTACTAATCAATGCGTGGTCAACCAACTTGCCGGTGGAAATTTCATGACAACACCATATGCCGAAGCTTGTGAAATCTTATATGAAATGGCGGATACCTCATCGGCATGACAAAGTAGAGAAAATGTTCCTCAAGGTGATCCAAATGTGATTCACCTACACAAAGAATTGCACGATCATGGTCAAGCAATTGCCGAGTTGACCACTACAATGAATCAATTAGCCAAAGCTCAACTTCAACAGGTTCAAGGTCCTAAGCAAGTAAATGCAATGGAAGGTGTCAATATGATGGTGAACAAGCAAAGGCAAAAGGGTCAACAAGTGCAAAACCGTGTAGAACAATTTGTGCAAGATGAAAGTGGGTTCGACCAAGACGAATCGTATAATAAGCAAGAGGAAGAAGTATAATATGTGAATAATTACCAAGGGAAAAGGAACAACTCTCAAGTTTGAATCAACAATGGCGATCTCAAGGAAATCAAGGAAATTGGAACAATCAAAACCACCAAGGCAATTGGAGTGGTAGTACCAACAATCTAAGGTAATTGGAACAATAACAATAATTAAGGCAATTGGAACAATCAAGGAAACCAAGGAAATTGGGGTGGCAACAATCAAGGATATTGGGGAGGCAACAACTAAGGGTGTTGGAACAGTAACCAAAGGAATCGGGGGCCTGGCTCTCAAAGGCCTCCGATGTATCAACAACCACACAACCCGCCTCCTTATCCATCTCAAGGTTCTAGTTCTTCCAACAATAAGATGGGATGAATTGAAAATATGTTCAAACAAATAATGAAGAAAACTGCCGACTCCGATTCTCAATTAGCCTCTCACAACACTTCAATCTGAAATATGGAAGTTCAATTGGGGCAAATCTCATAAGCTTGAAACCCTCGTCCTAAGGGGGCACTACCTAGTGATATGGTAGTGAACTTGAAGGGTGGGAACAACACGGGACATGCCATGGCCGTAATAACAAGGAGTGGAAGAGGTGGAGATGCAACCACCTCAAATCAAAGAAGAATTGTGGATGATGATGTAGTGGTTATTGAAGATGAGATTCCAAGCAATGTGGTTCAAGCTAATGAAGAAGTGAAAATTGATATTGATGAGAGTGCGGAAGAGACCCAAGAAGAAGTGAACCCGTCTAGGAAACACGTGATTGACATACCGGAACTGGTAGTGCCAAAGGCCAAGGCACCAATGCCAAGGCCTCCTCCTCCATACCCTCAAAGGCTCGCCAAAAACAATAGTGAGAATCAATTCAAGAAGTTTATTGACATGATGAAGAGCTTATCCATTAATGTGCCATTGGTTAAGGCATTGGAAAAAATGCTCGGTTATGCAAAGTTCATGAAAGATTTGGTGACAAAGAAAGATTAATGAATTGTGAAACTATCAAGATGACACATCAAGTGAGTGCTATTGTGCACTCAATGGCTCCGAAATTGGAAGATCTTGGCGCTTTCACAATCCCTTTCACTATTGGAAGCGCCGACTTTGCCAAAGCTCTATGTGATCTAGGGGCGAGTATCAACTTGATGCCTTACTTGATGTTCAAAACTTTGGGAATTGGGCAACCAAAACCTACATCTATGAGGTTACAAATAGTGGATCATACAATGAAGAGAACATTGGGTATTATTGATGACGTGTTGGTTCGTGTTGATAAGTTTATCCTCCCGGCGGACTTTGTGATCCTTGACTGCGAAGTGGACTATGAGGTGCCTATTATCTTGGGTAGACCTTTTCTTCCTACGGGGAAGGCTCTTGTTGATGTGGAAGCCGGTGAGCTCACCTTTTGGGTGGGCGATGAAAAGGTAATTTTCCATGTGTGCAAATCTATGAGGCAACCAAATAGCAACGAAGTTTGTTCATTTGTGGACTTAGTGAACGAGGTGATTGTTGATGATGCTAGTGCCATGATGAATATTGATGATACTTTGGAGGCCGTATTGCTTAATCATGATGATGATAAAAATAATGACTATGTGGAATGTGTAAATGCATTACAAGGAATGGGGTCGTATACTTATGAACCCCAAACATTGTCCTTAGATCTTGAGAACCGGAAGACTCCTCCAACAAAGCCCTCAATCAAGGAGCCTCCCATTTTAGAGTTA
Source organism: Nicotiana otophora (assembly GCA_000715115.1). Classification (NCBI taxonomy): domain Eukaryota; kingdom Viridiplantae; phylum Streptophyta; class Magnoliopsida; order Solanales; family Solanaceae; genus Nicotiana; species Nicotiana otophora. Next base: position 151,028 of record AWOL01S0023647.1, read on the forward strand.
AAGCATTGCCTTCACATCTCAGGTATGAGTTTCTTGGCCTATGTTCTACTTTATTTGTTATTCTTTCCTCTTGGTTGACTAACGTGCAGGTAGATTCTACTTTGGCGGTGCTTCAAAAGAGGAAGAAACTATAGGATAGATACTGGCAGATATTCGGGGTATAAGTCCCGTCTTTTGCATGCACAAGATTATTTTATAGGAGGATGCCAAACCCATCATTGAACATCAAAGAAGGTTAAATGAAGCAATGCAAGAGGTGGTAAAGAAGGAGATCATAAAGTGGTTGGATGTCAGGGTAGTTTACCCCATTTCCGATAGCTCGTGGACCTCTCCGGTGCAATGTGTCCCAAGGAAAGAGGGCATGACTGTGGTCACCAATGATAAGAACCAGTTGATTCTTACAAGAACGGTGACCGGGTGGAGAGTGTGCATGGACTATCGGAAGCTCAACAAAGTCACTCGGAAAGATCATTTTCCGCTTCCATTTCTTGATCAAATGCTTGACAGGTTGGCCGGACGAGCTTTTTATTGTTTCCTTGATGGATATTCTGGCTACAATCAAATTCTCATTGCTCCTTAGGACAAACAAAAGAGTACTTTAACTTGTCCCTATGGTACTTTCGCATTCTCGCGGATGCCATTTGGGTTATGCAATGCACAGACGACTTTTCAACGGTGTATGATGGCCATCTTCACCGACATGGTGGGGGATTTTCTTGAGGTCTTTATGGATGATTTCTCTATGGTTGGGAATTTCTTCAATGATTGCTTGAACAACTTAGATAAGGTCTTGGCAAGATGTGAAGAGACACACTTGGTTTTGAATTGGGAGAAATGTCACTTCATGGTCGAAGAAGGCATAGTCCTCGGCCACAAAATTTCAAAGCATGGTATTGAGGTCGACAAGGCCAAAATTGAGGTGATCTCCAAACTCCCTCCCCCTACATCCGTGAAGGGAGTGAGGAGTTTAATGGGTCATGCAGGGTTCTATCGCCGATTCATCAAGGACTTTTCTAAGGTGGTGAACCCCTTGTGTAAACCTTTGGAGAAGGATGCCAAGTTCCATTTCAACGAGGATTGTATGAAGGCATTCAAATTGCTCAAGTTCAAGTTGACTACTACTCCTATTATCACCACACTGGACTGGAGCTTGCCTTTTGAGCTCATGTGTGACGCAAGTGATGTGGTGGTCGGAGCAGTTTTGGGGCAGCATATCAACAAAATCTTCCATCCGGTCTACTATGCTAGTAAGACCATGAATGATGCCAAACTCAACTACACAGTGACCGAAAAAGAGCTCCTTGCTATTGTTTTTGATGGGTACAAAGGTGATTGTTCACACCGACCATGCGGCGCTTCGATATTTGATAAGAAAGAAAGATTCTAAAGCAAGACTAATGCGGTGGGTGCTTCTTTTTCAAGAGTTTGATCTAGAGATTCAAGACCGCAAAGGTAGTGAAAACCAAGTGGCAGACCACTTGTCTCGTTTGGAGGAGGAAGGGAGGCCACGTGATGGCCTTGAGATAAATGATTCATTTCCCGATGAGCAACTCCTAGCCATTTTTATGACCGAGATGCCATGGTTCGCTAACTTTGCCAATTATCTTATGAGTGGCATTGTACCGAATGAGTTCTCTTCAAACCAAAGGAAGAAGCTCAAACGGGATTGCCTTGACTATTATTGGGATGAGCCTTATCTCTTACGGATTTGTACCGATGGTGTAATTCGATGATGTATACCGGAGGAGGAACAAATGGAAATTCTTGAAGTTTTCCACTCTTCGCCATATGGTGGTCACCATGGTGGAGCTAGAATGGCAACAAAAGTGTTGAGTTGTGGATTCTATTGGCCTACTCTTTACAAGGACACTAGCTATCTCGTCAAGCATTGTGATGAATGTCAAAGGGCCGGTGGGATTTCTAAGAAAAATGAGATGCCCCTCACCACCATCTTAGAGATTGACATTTTTGATGTGTGGGGCATTAATTTCATGGGTCCGTACGTGAGTTCTTGTGGGAACACTTACATATTGGTAGCTTTGGATTATATGTCAAAGTGGGTTGAAGATGTGGCTTTGCCCAACAATGAAGCTCGGAGTGTGGTGGCATTTTTGAAAAGGAACATCTTCACAAGGTTTGGTACTCTAAGGGCCATTATTAGTGATGGGGGATGGCACTTTTGCAACAAAGCTTTTGATACTTTACTTACAAAGTATGGTGTTACTCACAAAGTGTCGACCCCCTATCATCCTCAAGCAAGCGGGCAAGTTGAAGTTTCCAACCGGCAAATCAAGAGTATTTGGTCAAAGACCACGAATGCCAACCGGACAGATTGGTCAAAGAAACTTGATGATGCTCTTTGGGCTTATAGGACGGCTTACAAAATACCGATTGGTATGTCTCCGTATCGGTTAGTGTTCGGGAAAGCTTGTCACCTACCGGTGGAACTTGAGCATAAGGCTATGTGGGCATTGAAGAAGCTTAATATTGAATGGGATGTCACCGCCAACTTAAGGGTGGCACAAATGAATGCGCTTGATGAATTTTGGTTCCATGTATATTCAAATTCGTCCTTGTACAAGGACAAGATGAAGTACCTCCATGACAAGTACATCCGGAACAAGGAGTTCAAAGAAGGCGATCTTGTTGTATTGTTCAATTCTCGATTGCGGATGTTTTCGGAAAAGTTGAAATCCAAGTGGAGTGGTCCATTTGAAGTTGTGCATGTGACACCCTTTGGTGCATTAGACTTGCAGAACAAGAATAATGAAGTGTTTAGAGTCAATGGTCATCGGGTGAAATATTTTCTTGGCATAGTTGATGATGGCCACGTTGTGGCGTTAATTCATTTCAAGTGATTGATAGTAACCTGCATCGTGCTGCAATGTTAAATCAGGCGCTTCTTGGGAGGCAACCCATGTGCATTTTTCTTTTTCTTTTTCATTATATTGACTTTGTTTTGTGCTAACTAGTTTTGAAGTGTATACAGGAATGGATGTGCATTGCAGGGACTGTGTCAAAATATTTGGCTAAGTATTGAAAGAGTACGGACCACACATTAATTGTGCGGACCGCACAATTCTAAAGGCAGCAGCAGAAATCACTCTGCCGCCACACAATTCTGTGTGCGGTCGCACAAGTGGAAGACAAAAATTGCAATTTCTCTGAAGTTGGCCTGTAGAAATTCATAGCCAATCTGCGGTCGCACACAAAAAAATGCAGTCCGCACAAATTCTGCGGTTGCATGCACATTTATGCAGACCGCATAATTGCTTCAAGGTCCAGGTAAAGAGTGCGGTACGCACTCAAAATTGTGCGGCCGCACTCGCCTTATGTTTGGGGCAATTTGGTCAACCTACAAATAGAACCTCGAGACACTATTCACAACTTTACCACTCTGAAGTCTTGAACCCTAAGCACACACAGTGCACGATCAATTAATTCACAATCTTCCTTCATTTCATCAGTGTAGATTCTTACCTGCATCCTTCATAACTGGTATGTTCATTACATCATTAGATTTTGCAATTTCTTTTAGTTTTTGTTCTCTTGTGGTGCGAGTTGTTAAACCTAAAATGTCAATTGTTAGTCATGGGTACTTAAAATTATGTGGGTAGTTTTATATATGTTCATTAAGGACTGGGTAGACCATTAATCATGTTAATTTGTGCATGCCATGTCTCAATTGTGAAAAATTTCATGAACCCTAACTTTACTATCATAAATGCTCAAATTGTGCAGCCGCACATAAATTTGTATGGTTCACAGACCACTTGATTAGGGCAAATATTGTGCTTGAAAAGGGCGAACCGCACTCAAAATTGTGCGGCCGCATAAATATATGTGCGACCACACTTTTGAACTTCAGAGAATGTGTATCTCAGTATTGGACTTGTGCGGCCGCACTCAAAATTGTGTGGTCCGTAGAAATGCAGCCGCATAAAAATGTGTGTGACCGCACTTGTGAACTTCAGAGAATCAGTATCTCGGGAATGGACTTGTGCGGTCGCAATTAAAATTATGCGGTCCGCACTTCAGGATGTGCAGCCGCACTTACAATTATGCGGTCTGCACTTCTGGATGTGCAACCGCACTAGACAGTCTGCGGCCACACTCGGAATTGTGCGGTCCGCACTATCTCCTTTGATGACTGTTGTACTGCAATTGTTTTGTAAATGTTTGAGGTGTTTTGAACTCAACTGACCTATGTACCTTGTATTACAGACAATGGTTAGATCATGTGGTGGAAGCGATACATCAAAAGGGAGAGGTGAACCCTCCCAAGGCAGAGAAAAAGACACTCTGCCCCTACGAGTGCAATCGAAGACTATTGCTAAAAAGCGGACCACTGGGAGAGGAAGAGCCACAGAGCCCTCAGAATCTAGCTCCTATGCCCCATCCAGGGAAGCCTCCGAGGGTCATTCAGTGGAGGTCCAACCTGAGGCCCAGTCCCAACCATCCTAACCCACTGGGCATTTTTAATTGTGCGACGAACCTACAACTAGTTCTTCTAGGGGTTCTGATGTGGGAAGCCAGGGTTCTGAGCCCTCCTCTACACCTACTCCTCCAGCACCAATACCTATTGATGTCAATGATGATAATGTCCCATATGATAGTGGGGGGTGGACACTCAAGTGGGCGGCCTTGAGAGGTCGAAGAAAAAGGAAATATGGGAGGATCGGTTCGTGAGCTTGACAGCCTTTAGCCGGTTCCGGGAATTGTGGCCCCACAGGTTGCTCACACTTGAGTGACAATTCTTATTTAAGGATTTGGATATTCATAATCGAAATGTCCTTAGACAGTTCCACGAGCGCAAGGGGTGGAAGTGGTTCACCCACAGTTTCATCGATGCAAATGAGCACTTGGTTAGGGAGTTCTACGCCAATGTGTCTCACATCAAGAAGGGAACTAAAGTAACAAAGGTGAGAAATTTGAAAGTTCACTTCGACACCTGCTCTTTGAACACTTATGTGGGATTTGAAGACGTGGAGGCAGTCCAGTACCTAAAGAAGTTGGCTCTGGGTGATGCAGCTCGCCCGTGGCTAGCTGAGATTTTGGCCGCCCGAGGACCATTACCACCATAGATTACAGCAGGAGCTCCTATCCTCCGGGCCACCTTAAATTTTGAAGCTAAATGGTGGCAAACCTTTGTGTATAGTCGGATTGATCCGAGTTTGAATGAGAACAACCTCCCACTTCCCCGAGCAGTTTTGGTGGCTTCTACTATGGTCGGGTACCCGATCAATGTGCATGCCATCATGTCAACCAACATCACATTGACGGTCCGAAAAAGTGAAAAGTACTACCCTTATCCAAACACCCTCACAGAGTATTTCAATGATGCCAAGATAGAGTCGAGGCCATATGACACAAAAGTAAAGGCCAAGAAGCCTTTCTCATGGTACCACCTGTAGGATGTTGACAACCCAAAGTTCAAGGGTAAGATCACTACCACCGTTGGTCAGTTTGACGAGCCATCGGTGGTGGGTTCTGAGGTTGCTGCTGAGCCATCTACAGCTCCCATGCCTTCCACAGCAGTCGGGCCTTCCACTGGGACAGCCGCCATGCCACCATCTTCATCTTCTAGGCCATCAGCTGCAGTATCAGTGCCAGCCACATCCACTTACCCTCTTACTGCGTTGTGAGTCTCCCAGACATTGGTAAGCCTCAACAACCGGATGCAGACAGACACTTCTAAGTTGTATAATGTTGCGACCAAACACACTCACGCAAGTATACGCGGTCGTCAAGTAATAAAGTGACT
>AWOL01S0023648.1:0-43960 GCA_000715115.1 Nicotiana otophora
CGGTCAAATATATATTTAACATTAAAATGATATCTATTTCCTTATTCTTTTTAAAATAAGGGAAATTCACCTTGTAGCATTTTAAGGAAATTACACCGCTCGCGAAACATACTTGCGACGCGGTTACACATAGATTTCGTAAGCTATTATAGCATTACTCAATCCTTTAGAAATTACGAAGTTCAAATGAAACCTTTTAAATCTTAAGTTCTTCAATTTCAACTCCTTTCAAAACATTTAATAAGCAAACTCAATCTTGCTCCCTCTCAAGGCAGTCAATAAATATAAATCAATAACAATATCAACAAGGCATGATGTGAGCCTAAAATTACCCAGACATAGGCATAGCTAGTAACTACGTACGGGCTCTCGTCACCTCGTGCGTACGTAGCCCCCACAAATAGAAGCACGCTATAATTTAGTTCAGCTATGGGGTTAATTCCCTCTTACAAGGTTAGAAAGGAGACTTACCTTGCTCCGAAATTCCATAACCGGCTCCAAAGCCTCCCTAACACCTCAAACCGATGCCCGTCGCTCCAAAACTAGTCAAATAAGTTGCAACCCAATCAAAATATCTAATATTCATAATTAATCAATTTATAAAAATTTCTAACTCTGATCGAAAAATCAATAACGCAACCCTCGACCCACGTGCCCAGATTCTGAAATATTCGAAGATAACCATTACCCATAGCCTCACGAACTCAAATATATAATTCATTTCCAATTCCTTATCCAAATTCGTGGTTAAATTCCAAAAATACAAATTTCTAGGTTTTCTACCAAAACCCCACAAATTTCTACTAATTTTCATGTCTAAATCCTCATACAAATTATGTATTTAACTTATAATAAGGGGGAATCACTTACCTTGTGTTGCTTGAAGAAAATCCCTCCTTGAAGCTCTCCAAAATCGCCTCCACCAACTGAAAAATGGAAGAACAATGGGCCAAGTCTAGTCTATAAAACTCCTCCTCTGCCCAGCGATCCTCGCACCTGCGGTCACTCAACCGCTTCTGCGGTTCCACAGGTGTGGCAAATGATCCGCTTCCGCGGAGATGCCCCCAGCTGCCCGCTCCGCTTCTGCGCCTTCTCTTCCGTAGGTGTGGTCTCGCTTCTGCGGCGAGATGACCACATCTGCGGTCTCAGCACTTCCCCCCCAAAAATCGCATTTGCGCCCTTCTTGGCCACTTCTGCGGCCCAACCTTCGCAGGTGCGGTTACACCAGAAGGCAGCTGCTTCAGCCTTTCTTCCAAGTCCAAACTCGATCCGTTTACCATCCGGATTCCACCCGAGGCCCTCGGGACCTCAACCAATTATACCAAAACATCCCAAAAGACATTACGAACTTAGTCGAGCCTTCAAATCACATAAAATAATGCTAAAAATATGAATCGCACCCAAATTCAAGCTTTATGAAATTTAGGACTTAAATGAATGACAAATTTATGAAATTCTTCCAAAATGTCAACTTTCACAGTGGGCGCTGAAACGCTCCCGGGTCATCCAAAATCTAATCTGGACATACGCCCAAGTCTGAAATCATCATACGAACCTGTTGAAACCTTTAAATCCCGATTCCGAGATCGTTTTCTCAAAAATCCAACCCTAGTCAATTCTTCCAACTTAAAGCTTCCGAAAGGAGAATTTTCTTTCCAAATCAACTCTAATCTCCCTGAATCTCAATTCCAACTACACGTACAAGTCATAGTACCTGAAGTGAACTATTGAATGATGCGCTAGAGCTCAAAATGACCGGTCGGGTTGTTACACTTTGTTACTTTCTATAGCTTTTTTTCCTGGAATGGGATCAGAGACTTTTGCCAGTTGGTGTCAATGTTACATTATTATCAATCTGTCATTCATTTTCTTTATTTTTTCCTATTATTTTTTTTATATTCATACTGATTAGAGGTGTACAAAGCAAATAGCAAAATCGCACCAAATCGAAAAGTCAAACCAAACCGATTAAAAACCTGATGAAGTTTGGTTTGGTTTGGTATCGAGTATAAAAACCCGAACCAAACCGACATATAAATACATAATTTTTATATATACTTTTAAGACTTTATATAGAATTTTATTTAAAGAATTTCTAGAAATATTTAGGATTCTCTTATGGGATGTAATATTTAATAGAATATGAAGTGCTCCATTTTTATTAACTTTAAATAATGTGTTGTATGATCACTTTCTTATCAAGTATTACTGAAATGCATCAATATCTTTGTTCTTCCATATTAATATGTCAAGATCTATGAGATTCTTATATATTTTTTGGAATTTGAAGTGGTATTTCGATAATTGAAAATTAAATAGAACATATCATTATTTAGCTATCATATTGATTTTTATGTTTAATTATTAAATTCGGTTAACCTTAAAAGTGAGGATATAACGACCCGACGAATCGTTTTAAGCATTTGCACTTTGCTTGGTAGTTTGAGGGTACGAGTATCTCCGTACGATGTATTATGACTTGTGTGAAACGTCGGTTCTGGTTTTCAGGCTATTCGGAATTAATTTGGAAGAATGAATTTTATTGTTGAATATTTAGGTTGGAAGAGTTAACCAAGTTTTATTTTTATGAATTTGACCCCAGAACGGAGTTTTGATTTTCGTTAGGTCTGGATGGTATTTTGGAATCGGGAGTATGCCGGAATTTGCGTTTGGATATTTCTAGAAGGATTCGGCACTAATTGGCGCAAGTTGAAAATTTAAAGGTTTAGAAAGTTTATAAGTTTGACCAGGAGTTGACGTTGATGATATAGGATTCGGATTTTGGTTCCGGGAATTGGAATAGCTTCGTTATATCATTTGGGACTTGTGTCCAAAATTTGAGTACATTCCGAGTTGATTTCATATGTTATGGCGCAAGTTTTGGAAGTTGAAAGTTCGAAGTTCATTTAAGTTCGAATTGAGGTGCGATTCATCATTTCGATGTTGTTATGTGTGATTTGAAACCTCGAATAGGTCCGTATTATGTTATGAGACTTATTGGTATGTTTGGACGAGGTCCCGAGTTTCTCGGATGTGTTTCAGACGGGGCTCGGAACGTTCATATCCTTGTTGAAGTTGCTGGAATTTTTGGTTGTTGGTGTCTTCGCACCTGTGCATGAGGGACCGCAGGTGCGTGTTCGCGGAAGCGGGCTTTTACTTTGCAGAAGCGAAAGGGGCAGTTGGGTGTGAAGGCCGCAGAAGTGGAATTTGTTTCGCACCCGCGTTATAGCAGATGCGGGATATGTGTCGTAAAAGCGAAGGGCGTCGCAGGAGCGGGAGATATTGTCGCACCTGAGCATGCGCAAAAGCGAGTATTGTTCCGCAGGTACGATGGGTGAATTCTAGTCGGTTTTTGGCAGAATCGGGTTTATGGTCGCAAAAGCAATGCCGCTAACGCAGCTAAGTGGGTCGCATATGTGAAATTGTTGGGCAGATTCTATATATTTCGAGGTTTTGATTCTTTTATTATATTTTGTGATTGGGGCTCGGATTAAGGCGACTGTCAAAGCAATTTTGACCATATGGATTGGGGTAACTGTTGTCTACTCAGTTTTGATTTTATTTCATGAATCTATCTTCATTTTTGGCAATTGGTTGATGAATTTTAAAGAGGAAATTGGGAGGTTTTGTCTAAAACTTCATAAAGCAAATTTTTGACTTTTGAACACCGATTTGGAATCGGATTTGAATGAAACTAGTATGCTTGGAGTCGTAATTGAATGGGTTATCGGATTTTATAAGTTTTGTCAGGTTCCGAGGTGCGGGCTCGGGTTTGACTTTTGGTCGATTTTGGGCTTTTAATTAAGGATTCGACCTTTATCATTTAGAATTGCTTCCTTAGGATTTATTTGATGTTCTTGGGTTGCTTTTGGCTAGTTTCGAGCCGTTCGGAGGTCGGTACCCACGAGATGGCATTTTGAAGTATTGTTCGGCTTGTTCGAGTTAAGTAACACTTCTAAACTTGGTGCTGAGGGTATGAGCCCCTGAATATACGTGATATATGTTTGGTGTTGAGGTGACGCACATGCTAAATGACGGGTGTGTGGGAGTGCACCATGTGAATTGTGACTCGGTTATTTCTGTGGTACTGTGTGGTCACCTAATCTTATTTGAATCCATGAAATCTCTACTTGCTAGAGTAACTAAGCTGTGATCCATGTTAGAAACCATGTCTAGGCTATATGCTTATCTTGTTGGGACCCAGTGAGGTCATTTCTGCTAGGGAGTTATCTCTTTATATTGAAATTACATGCTCAGTCATGCGCATTCATCTGCATATCATATCTCAGTCTCTGTTACCATTTATTGATACATAACATCATTATTTTGGGCTGATATTTCATGCCATTGTGAGCCCGAGAGACTAGAGAGATTCATGACTTAGTGAGGCCGAGGGCCTGATTGTGATGATATTGATGGAATCGGGCTGCATGCCGCAGCAGTTATTATTAATTCATACCATGATTGGCTTATTATAGCGCTTGGGCTGGAATTGCCCCTCCGGAGTCTGCACATCCACAGTGGGCGCATGTACCTATTTTGTGCGAGTGCCGAGCGCGAGTGCCGAGCGATTGGGAGGATTAAGTGATTGTGAGGACTGGGGGCTTGATGGATTGAGTGACTGGGAGTACTGAGTAGATTGATACTCTGCGAGTATGCATATGGTTTTTGTCCCTGAGTGGCATCGCAATTGACATGCACACTTGACATACATGCATAGAGATGCATTTTTCCTCATGTTGTACGGTATCGCGTCATTCATGACTTCTTATACATATTGACATGTAGGCATAGAGATATACTTTCCTCATGCTATTTTAAAAAATGAAAATATTTACCTGTTGAAAGCTTTTGGGAAAATCCGGATTTTACAAACTTACTCATATTTTTGGTGATCTTTGCAAACGATTTGGCGTTTTCATTGATATACTTGAAAAGCATGCCTATTTTCCAGAACTGGGAACGAGCTGAGCATTGTTATCTCTGATTTCTTTTCTTTCAACAATTATATTATGTTATTATGATCTGTTGTTATGAATTGGTGTTGGTTTCCGACCTTTGCCCCAGCTCGTCACTACTTTCAACCTAAGGTTAGGTTGGTTATTTATTGAGTACGTGGGGTTGGTTGTACTCATACTACACTTCTGCACCTTGCGTGCAGATTTTGGATTATGATGTTGCTGTGTATGATGGAAGCTAGTATTGAAGACGTACCTATGTTCCAGTTACAACTGCCTCTTGTTCATGGTAGCTTTAGACTTATGAAATTTTTTTTATGTACATTCGGACATATGATGTATTTATTTTATACTAACTTTGTAAACTCTAAATCTTAGAAGCTCATGATTTGTACTACCTGTCCTTGGGAAGTTCTTTGTATAATAGCAGTGGTTTTATCTTTTCTTCTCTTAATGAACCTCATATGGATTGGTTTTCTATTAATTGGCTTACCTTGTGGGTTGGGTTAGGTGCGATCACGACTAGTTGGATTTTGGGGTCGTGACAAGTTGATATCAGAGCTCTAGGTTCATAGGTTCTGCAAGTTATGAGCAAGTATCTAGTAGAGTCTTGCGGATCGATATGATGACGTCCATACCTATCTTTCAGAGGCTACAGGTTATTTAGGATAAACATCCCATCTTTCTTTCCTTATCGTGCGACATTGATTCCGCTTGAAGCGTAACTCTTTGAATTCCTTCCACGCATTCGTATGCGCATGTGAGTGCTCGGTATTATTTGTGCATCGACAGCTTGTGATTGCATGGATGAGGTGCGAGATATGATTTTGGTGTGCTGATGATGGGCCAGTCTGGAGAACTTGAGGCCCAGTTTTGACTGTAGCTTGAGCACGGTGATTTCGGTTGTCTGAGCACGTGTTTTTGGACTTATAAGTCTGGTAATGTCCCTATGAGTAGAATTTATGGCTCGATGAGTGGTTGAATGGCTATATGATGAGTATGATGTGACTGCGATATGTGTTCAGATGGTTTGAGTATGGCGAGAAGAGTTTGCTTGATATGTAGAAAGGACTATTGGATGCTTGATTTCTGTCTTGATGGGACATATAAACTCGAGTTATGAGTGTAATTATGGATCCTCCATGTTTCTTAATGGTGGAACGAATTAGATACTCATGTCTTATTGATGAGTTCAGACTCTGGAAGATTAAGCGATTGCGTAGTAGTTGTGGCTGCGAAAAAGGTATAGAGGGATGTCAGTTTGAGGCTAAGCATGCGGGTTATCACATGCGAGGTCATCTACGGATGTGTGATCTTTATGATGTTGTGTGGAGGCTTCCTATTATACCAGCATGTTATATTTGTGCGATCCGAATTTGGATCAGTTATAATAGTGACCTAACCGTCACGAGGATGAATGTGAAGTTTGTAGATGATTTGAGGTATTAGAGGGTTTGTGTTACATAAGCATATGAAGGATTGAGTTGAATTTCGGTGCGGGATCATGTCAGAAATAGAATATGGGCATTATGAGTTGTCAACTGTCTTCTTCTATGGCTTTGAGCCAAGTGGGGGAGTCTGCTATCAACGATTTGATTGCGTGGTTGTGTTGGACTGGTTTCGGTTTAAGGCATACTTGTGAATCAAATATGACTTGCAGTGTAACGACAGGATCGGTCGTTTTGAGCTCTAGCGCAACGTTCGGCAGCTTGAGGCCTTAAGTAGCTTCACTTCATGTTTCATGACTTGTACGCGTGGTCGGAATATAATTTCGGGAAGTTCGGAATTGATTCGGAAGGAAAATTCTAATTTCGGAAGCTTTAAGTAGGAGGAATTGACTAAGGTTTGACTTGTGAATAAATGACCTCGGAATCAGTATTTGAAGGTTTCAACCGGTTCGTATGATGATTTCGGACTTGGGCATATGTTCGGGTTGAGTATCGGGTGGACCGGAAGCATTTCGGCACTTATTATGGAAGGTTGGCATTTTGGAAGTTTAAGAATTTCTTAAGTTTGATTTGAAATAAATTTTGGTGTAATTGATGTATGTTTGGAGTTCCGAGTGTTGGAATAGGTTCATATCGTGATTTGTGACTTGCATGTAAAGTTTGGCGTCATTCCAAGATGTTTAAGTGTAATTCAGACGCGTTCGGCAAAGTTTGAAGGTTGGAAAGTTGAAAGAAAGGTTTTGGCCGTTGATTCATAATTTTGATGTTGTTTGACGTGATTTGAGGTTTCGACTAAGTCCATATCATGTTTTGGGATTTGTTGGTATGTTTGTACGGGGTCCCGGGGGCCTCGGGTGCGAATCGGATTAGAAACAGATCGAGTTTGGACTTGGGGGAATTGCTGAAGATTAAGGCTTCTAGTGTGATCGCACATGTGAGGTTATGGCCGCAGGTGCAAGACCGCAGAAGCGGCCCAGGGGTTGCAGAAGCGGTCCAGGGATCGTAGAAGCGGTTGGGGATTGAGGCTGGTTGGATTCACAGGTGCGATGAATTTACCGCACATGCGGGCTCGCAGATGCAGGCGGAGGAGCGCAAAAAAGGAAGTGGTCAGGACTGGAAGAGTGTAGGTGTGGGTGTGGCAGTGCCACTACGAGGCTGTAGGTGCGGTCATGGGCGCGCATATGCAGAGTGCTGCTCGAGCTGGGGAGTCCACAGATGCAGGCGATTTTCACAGAAGCGGATGCGCATCTGCGATTGAGTGTCCAGAGAAGTGGAAAAAGCTGGAACCTTGGGGGAAACGCATCTGTGAGGTAGCTTCCACAGAAGCGGGGCTGCAGAAGTGCAAGGGATTCCGCAGGTGCAGAAAATCGATTGGGTAGATTGTTTAAAAATCGGGATTTTTCTCATTTCACTTATTTGTCTCTTGGTTTGTGCAATTCTTGGAGATCTTCAAGTGGGGGATTTTCATCATCTATGGCAAGGTAAGTTATTCCGACCTATTGTAAGTTAAATACATAGATTCTATAAGGATTTAAACATGAAAATTGGTAGAAATTGTGAGATTTTGGTAGAAAATCTAGAATTTGGTATTTTTGGATTCTGACCACAAAATTGGATATGAAATTTAAAATAAATCATATATTCGAGTTCGTGATGTTATGGGTAAAGTTTATCTTCAAAGAATTTCGGAATTCGGGTGCGTGGGCCCGAGGGTTAACTTTATAGACTTTTCAAGCGGTGTTGGGAATTATTATAAATTGATTAATTATGGATATTAGAGTATATCTTTATTGGTTTGCATATTGTTTGACTAGCTTTGGATCGACAGGCATCGGTTTGAGGCGTTAGTGAGGGTTTGGAGCCGGTCATGGAACTTCTGATCGAAGTAAGTCTCATGTCTAACTCTGTGAGGGGGTAACTACCCCTAGGTGATGTATTTGATATGTGCTACTTGTTGCGGGGGCAACGTACGCACGGGGTGATGAGAGTCCGTACGTAGCTAGATTCATGTTATGTCCGAGTAGACTTAGGTACCCGCCATGCTATAACTGTACCGTGTGAGTTGTCCCTTGCCTATTAAATTCCTTTATTTTATGTTATGACTTGAGACTGGACTTGTGTAGAGTGATAGACTTACTATTGTAGAGATTTGGCGAGCTTCATGATTATCTGCGGAATAATTGTGCTCCTCTTACGAATTTCTCCCGCGCTATGCCTTTTCATCGAAAGGTTTTCCTTAAAATTCATAACTCACCCGTCTATTCGTGAGTGGGGTCAATGACCCTTTAAAGCTTCTTATTCTAATGGGATCAGGCCGTTTGCCTCGGCAAGATTATGTACCACACACTCTCATGGGAGCGAGCCGTTCGCCTCGGTAGTATAATAGATGCATCTATGGTTCGTGCCGTTCAACCCTCGGTAGTGCACACAGTATGATGGGATCAGTTTGTATGCCTCGGCATTTCTATAAGATACTCTTATGGAATCGTGCGTATTATTTGACAACAAGTCAATGTATCTGTGAGTTTTTCCTGATTTGAATTATGACGACCTATCTGGTGAGGTCCATTATATGTGTATACTCTAGTTGAGGAGGTAACTACCAATTGAGAGCTGAGTTTATTGTTGAGAGGAGGGTTGTACCACATAATTATATTTTATTATTTCATTTATTTACTCTGCCTCACATATGTTTACTTCCTATTGTATTTGATTTATTGGACCACTAGTAAGTGTCGATGTCAACCCCTCGCCACTACTTCTCTGGGGTTAGGCTAGATACTTACTGGGTAGGCATTGATTTACGTACTCATGCTACAATTGCTGCACTTATTGTGTAGGTATATATATATATGTTTCTAGTGGTCCTCTCGGTGCAGAGGCGCGGCTATTGCGGGGACTTTACGGTGAGCTGCATTCCATGTTACGATCCGCAACATACAGAGTCTCCATCAGAGTTATTTATATTCTCCTGTCTAACTTGTATTTCAGGCGGATGTTGTAGTTTTATTGTACTCCTTAGTAGATGCTCATGCATTTGTGACACCGGGTTTTGGGGGTTCCTACTGGATGTTTAGTGTGGTAGTTCACGTAATTATTATCATTTCACCATGTAAGCTCTATTTTATACTATTTAATTAATGGAAATTATAATTTCAAAAGTAATAAAATGAGTAACTAAGTTGATTAATCACTGTTGGCTTGCCTGACGACGGCATTAGGCGCCATCACGACCTATAGTGGATTTTGGGTCGTGACAGCTAGATATCATAGCTCTAGGTTCACTTGGATCTCACGAGTCATTAGCAAGTCTAGTAGAGTCTTGCGGATCGGTACGGAGACGTATGTACTTATCTTTGAGAGGCTACAAAGCTGTAAGGGGCACTTCCCTTCTTGATTCCTCGTCGTGCGATTTGATTTCCATTGAAGCTTATGCCTTCATTCCCTACCTACTCATTCTTATATGATGTTGAGCGCTCGTTTCAATTGGGAATCGAGGAGTTCCAGTGGTACCACATACGTGGAGCGGGATGTTTCTCCCTGCGTATTCGAGCGATTATTATCGTCTTCTTATGGAAGGGTGTTTTGTCATCTCAGCTCGATATCGGTATTGCATATGATTTTGAGGTTGTGTAGTAACTGTTATGATGTTCATGCGTTTTTATCATGCAGTGTTGATATAAATGGTAGGGTGCTTATTTGTGGATCGCGATAGTGAATGACTCAAAGGAGGATTTCTCAGTTCATGGTTTAGAGGTTTGACATTTAATTCCAGCGAAAGAAAGGCAATTGGACTATGGGTGTTCAGGCTCTGGTTGATGGACTAACGAGACTTGATATTTTTGAGCGTGGTGGAATTATTATTTATGGTGTAGTGTTGTCGTCCTTGTTGGAACGCATTAAGGCCTATGGGTGTTAGGACCTCCTGCGATTTGCCTTCGGGATAGGGTGTGTGTAGAACAGTTCCTAAGCAGCGATTATCATATTCGTAGGGGATCTTTCAGAATGGATGTACAAGTTAGAAATGTCATTGTGCGCATAAGGATGGTATGAAATTGTTCATGGGCATTGAGGCGAGGTGGTCTCGCGGGTTGGGTCACTCAGGATGGGTGTTGTTGGGTTTCGCTATGTTTCGAATGGAGCTACTATTATTTCTAAGGAAAGTCCAGATTAAATTAGAAGAAGTGGGGTCGATTAGTAATGGTTGAATCAGCATAATTGTGGCAATGATTAGTTCCTTTGGTGTATGAAGTTATACGTATGGTCGATGGTTGTACGTGTCAGCTTGACAACCACCATAACTTGATGAATTCGATAGGTATTTGATTCAAATGGCCTTGTGGTGTAAAAGGAATTCTGGAAGAGTTATGGTGGTTTAGACCATAACTTGAGGTTTGTATTTTCTGCGGTTATAGGAATTCGATTGCGTGTTGCCATCGTTCTTCTGAAATATGTTGAGTGAAAGGGGTTCAAAACGATGAAGTGTTTATTCTATTGGTGATTCAGGAGTTATGATGAAATTCCTATACTCTCGTGTAGCAGCATGATAGGTATAGTGAGCGGCACGGGAATTGGAAGTTGAGGATCCAAGCTACGGTTCGATGTTGGTAAGAACGTCGCGAGCTTAGATGAGCAGGGAAGAATTCAGATGTTCAGAAATTTGTACAGTTAGAGGTGTGGATGTGCAAACTTTGATACCTGGTGTGGAAGGTCATGGGAGTATAACCCACGAGAAGATCGTATAAGTGTGGCATGTTAGTCACTTGATTGTTAAGATTGAAACCAAGTATTGAGGTGATGGTACTACCGCTAATGTGAGGGTTTATGCCTGGAAGGTGCTCCGTTCCTTTGGTTGTGGACTGTGGGAGTTTGTTTCGGATGGGGCGGCTGCTCATGTGGGTCATGAATAGGGCCATTGTGGATCCTTGAAAGGTTGTTGTCCCAGTATGGGATGATCGGAATTGTCTTGGGGTCCGTTGGTGGGTCTAATGTTAATGTGTGCTCTACATCAGGCCTGGTGTGTTTATTCAGCATAGCGTTGCTTATGAAGGAGTCATCGGGCATTGGATACTAATACTCTATTGTTCCATATGGGTTGTAAGATGGCTTCATTATTCGCACATGTGTTGAAGTCCCGTGTAGCTTGTGGTGTTATATGAGCAGGATGGCTCTCGAGATGCCGGTCATTTATCGCACCTTAGTTGTGCTTGGGTTTTGTAGCGTTTGGTGCTATCCGTCTCCCCAGGGTTATATTTTGCACTTAGTGTGCTTGTGGTCGATATTCGGTATTTAGTAAGTATAAGCATTATGGCTTGATGGGTATTTCTTTATATATTATTATGTGTGGATTGGGGGCATACCGCCACGGGTATGTTATTTGGGTCGGGTTGCACACCGCAATGGTATCATGTGTGGATTGAGTTGCACGCCGCAACAGTGAGATGTTGAGTACGGTTCCCTATATACATTCTTGTGTATGTTGTTTCTCATTCTCTGAGAAGAGTTCATGGCTTCTTTTTGGTTGTTTTATTCGTTATGTAGCTGGGTAGTTCTTTTTCCAGAATCTGTTCTTCCTTATGTGTCATATTCCGGTGGTAGCTTATTGGCGCATTGATTTCATCATATGAGATCTTGGTCAGTGTTTGAGGTGGCTTATTGCTTGAGCAGCTTGTAATAGGTGAGACGAGGCTATTGGACCTGAAATCGATGCGATCGGATTTATGCAAGGTGTATTGTGTGAGGTATTGATTTGGCGGTTGGTTATGAGTTCCTAAGCATCTCTTTCATCGTTGCAGTATTGTGAGGATTGAAACCGGGCTTATATGTCTTATGAGGTATGCTACGGGAGCCAGGTCAGTGAATTTGTAGTTGTTGTTCTTGGAGGAGGTTGCCTTGGTCAAATGAGTTATGCGGTGCATTGTGTGAGGTCAGCATGGGTGCATGATCATGTGTGGGTTCAGCATGTGGGGATTGATATGGTGTTCGTATGTTAGATACAGGTCTTGTAAAGAAATTCGGAAGTTGGAATTTGGATCTAAGGCTTATTGACTAAATAAAAGGGAGGATCTGTAGTCTGGCTCGAGCTAACGTATTCACCTGGGTTGTGGTGGCACGGTTTGGTGCACGAGGTGTTGAGCAGTGATTTTGAGGCAACTCCAGAGTATTTCTTAGCACGTTCGAGGACGAACGTAGAATATAATGACCCGACCTGTCATTTTGAGCTCTAGTGCGACGTTCGGCAGTTTGAGGCCTTAAGTAGCTTCACTTCATGTTTTATGACTTGTACGCATGGTCGAAATTTAATTTCGGGAAGTTCGGAGTCGATTTGGAAGGAAAATTCTAATTTCGGAAGCTTTAAGTTGGAAGAATTGACTAAGGTTTGACTTGTGAGTAAACGACGTTGGAATCAGGATTTGAAGGTTCCAATAGGTTCGTATGATGATTTTGGACTTAGGTGTATGTTCGGGTTGAGTATCGGGTGGACCGGAAGCATTTCGGCGCTTATTATGGAAGGTTGGCATTTTGGAAGTTTAAGAATTTCTTAAGTTTGATTTGAAATAAATTTTGGTGTAATCGATGTTGTTTGGAGTTTCGAGCCTTGGAATAGGTTTGTATCATGATTTGTGACTTGCACGTAAAGTTTGACGTCATTCCGGGATGTTTAAGTGTAAGTCGGATGCGTTCGGCGAAGTTTGAAGGTTGAAAAGTTGAAAGAAAGGTTCTGACCGTCGATTAATAATTTCGACATTGTTTGACGTGATTTGAGGATTCGACTAAGTCCTTATCGTGTTTTGTGATGTGTCGATATGTTTGGAAGAGGTCCCGGGGGCCTCGGGTACGAATCGGATTGGAAACGGTTCGAGTTTGGACTTGGGGGAATCGTTGAAGCTTAAGGCTTCTGGTGTGATCACATCTGCAAGGTTATGGCCGCAGGTATGAGACCGCAGAAGCGGGTCAGGGGTTGCAGAAGCGATTGGGGATTGAGGTTGGTTGGATTCGCAGATGCAAGGAATATACCGCACCTGCGGGCTCGCAGATGTGGGTGGAGTAGCGCAAAAGCGGAAGTGGTCTGGACTGGAAGAGCACAGGTGCAGGTGTGGTAGCGCACCTACGGAGCCGCAGGTGCGGTCATGGGCGCCCAGGTATAGAGTGTTGCTCGAGCTGGGAGTCCGCAAATGCAGGGGATTTCCACAGAAGTGGATGCACATCTGTGATTGAGTGTCCGTAAAAGCGAAAAAAGCTGTCACCTTGGGGGAAACGCATCTACGAGGTAGCTTCCGCAGAAGCGTAAGGGATTCCGCAGGTGCAGAAAATCGACTGGGCAGATTGTTTAAAAATCGGGATTTTTCTCATTTCTCTCTTGATTTGGGCGATTTCTAGAGAGCTTCAAGGGGGGGATTTTTATCATCTATGGTAAGGTAAGTTATTCCCACCTATTGTAAGTAAATACATGGATTTTATAAGGATTTAAAGATGAAAATTGGTAAAAATTGTGAGATTTTGGTAGAAAACCTAGAATTTAGTATTTTTGTATTTTGACCACAAAATTGGACATGAAATTTGAAATAAATCATATATTTGAGTACGTAATGTTATGGGTAAAGTTTATCTTCAAAATATTTTGGAATCCGGGCGCGTGGGCCCGAAGGTTGACTTTATAGACTTTTCGAGAGAAATTGGGAATTGTTATAAATATATTAATTATGGGTATTAAAGTATATCTTTATTGGTTTGCACATTGTTTGAGTAGTTTTGGATCTACGAGCATCGGTTTGAGGCGTTAGTGAGGGTTTGGATCCGGTTATGGTACTTCGGAGTGAGGTAAGTCTCCTGTCTAACTTTGTGAGGGGGAAACTACCCCTAGGTTATGTATTTGATATGAGCTACTTGTTTTGGGGGCTACGTACGCACGAGATGATGAGAGTCCGTACGTATCTAGATTCATGTTATGTCCGAGTAGACTTAGGTTCCCGCCATGCTATAATTGTACTATGTAAGTTGTCCCATGCTCATTAAATTCCTTTACTTTACGTTATGACTTGAGACTAGACTTCCATAGAGTGATAGAATTTCTATTGTGGAGATTTGGTGTGCTTCATGATTAGCCGCGAAATAATTATGCTCCTCTTATAAATTTCTCCTGCGTTATGCGTTTTAATCGAGAGGTTTTCCTTAAAATTCATAACTCACCCGTCTATTCGTAAGTGGGTCAATGACTCGTTAAAGCTTCTTATTCTAATGGTATCGGGCCGTTCGCCTCGGCAGGATTATGTACCACACACTCTCATGGGAGCGGGATGTTCGCCTCAGCAGTATAATAGATACATCTATGGTTTATGCTATTCGACCCTCGACAGTGCACACAGTATGATGGGATCAGGCCGTACGCCTCGGTATTTCTATAAGATACTCTTATGGAATTGTGCGTAATATTTGACAAGAAGTCAGTGTATCTGTGAGTTTTTCCTGATTTAAATTGTGACGACCTATCTGGTGAGGTCCATTATATATGTATACTCCGATTGAGGAGGTAACTGCCAATTGAGAGCTGAGTTTATTGTTGAGAGGAGGGTTGTACCACATAATTATACTTGTTTATTTCGTTTATTTACTCTGCCTCACATCTGTTTACTTCCTACTGTATTTGATTTATTGGACCACTAGTAAGTGTCGATGTCGACCCCTCGTCACTACTTCTCTGGGGTTAGTCTAGATACTTACTAGGTAGGCGTTGATTTATGTACTCGTGCTACACTTGCTGCACTTATTGTACAGGTATATATATGTTTTCGGTGGTCCACTGGGTGCGAAGGCGCGACTATTACGGAGACTTTACTGTGAGCTGCATTCCATGTTACGATCTGCTTCATACAGAGTCTTCATCAAAGTTATTTATATTCTCCTATCTAACTTGTAATCCAAACGGATGTTGTATTTATATTGTACTCCTTAGTAGATGCTCATGCACTTGTGACACCGGGTTTTGGGGGGTTCTACTAGATGTTTAGTGTGGTAGTTCACGTAATTATTATCATTTCACCCTGTAAACGCTATTTCATACTATTTAATTAATAGAAATTATGATTTCAAAATTAATAAAATGAGTAACTAAGTTGATTAATCACTGTTGGCTTTCCTAACGGCGGTGTTAGGCGCCACCAAGACTATAGTGGATTTTGGGTCGTGACATGCAGAGGTTGGTTTGAGGGTGACTCGAGTAAGGGAATTTCTGAATACGGGTTATATTGCACTTTATGAGTATATGAAAATCATGGAATGGTTGAGTTGTTATGTGTGAAGGATGTAGTACGCATGGTGTAGGAATTTGCTCGATTGTGTTAAGGTGGGGCTACTTCTTTGGGTTTTGTTGTGCTAATGGGGCATAGGTCATTTGGCCCTTTTGGCGGTGCAATTTAGATTTGAGCAGAGTGGATGACTCTTGAGAAGGTTCTAATGTATTCAAGGTTTAAATGTAGCAACCGAGAATTTTGCGGATTGGTATATGGCTAAAAACTCAGATTTACATGGGATGGTATCAAGACTGTTCCTGTATCACTATAGATTATACATTTCAGTATCAGGAGGGTGAAGGAAACAACTTTAGATTCACAAAGGGTCTTTTCAGAGTGGGTGTCTCGGTTGTGGTGCTTTGGGATACTTAAGAGGGAATTCAACGGCTTATGGGCCTTAAGGCAGTATGGTTTTATGCTAGGATATCGTTGGTGAGTTTTGGTTAAGAATCGTGGTGTTCTGGCAAGGAGAAGTGTCAATTGGAGGGTAATTCAGAGGAAACTCAGAGAAATGAGATATCTTGGTATTAGGTTGGATCAGTACGACAATGAATACATAATCTGGGGTGAGTTTGTACATAATCAGTACAAGAATCTGATAATCAGATTTTTGCTATGTGGCGCGAAAGAATTATAGAAGTATTCCTCGTGGGGTGATCGTGTATGAGAGATATATTAGACATTCGGGTGGTGGAGTTTGGATTAGATATGGTGATTTGTGTGTTCTATGGATTTGGAGACTGGGAGTTCTCAGAAGCAGATTGTTTCATGGTGGTGGACTGTGAAAATGTGGCCAAAGCTAGCTAGAGGATAGTATGTGTTATGGTTAGGTCATTGTGGACTTTCGGAGGATTATTTATCTAATTGTAGATGACTATAGTTGATTTGGGAGCACATTGGTAGGCCCAAGGAGGATGTGTATTCTACACCGCGTCGGATTGGTTGACTCTGTAGTGCTACCGTTGAGGGATGTGTCATTCGATTAGAGTTGAGCGTATTCTTGTTCTGATATGATCTATGTGTTACTCCTCTATGCTATGAGGGGTTGTGATTTGTTGGCTATATGCACACATGGTACAGTTTTGTTTGGGCTTTATAACGAAATTTGAGCGACATGGATATTAGGGTGTTGAATGATTGATTGTGCATTTGGTTATGTTCTTTCCGGACTGTGATATTGGATTCCTCTGTGGTTATGGTCATGCGCCTTAGGTACTTGATTGGAGCGTTGTGGCTTGGGGGTTCCATACGGACTAGGGTTTGGATGGGGTTAGCATTGCAACGGAGTTATGTTGAGATATGATCCTTTGTGATTGTTTCATGTGTCTTGGTTCTACTATGTATGATGGGTTCATAGCACTGTGGTTTTGGTGATTCTCGTTGAGGTTGTGGCACGGTTCCCTCATTTGAGTCATTTCTATTTTTGGGTACCTTTGAATGGTTGCTTATTGGTGCACGAATTGCATGGTTTGTGGCTTACGGTTGTATTGGTGTTGCTTGTCAGTAGAGTAGCTTGTATTTGGTAAGATGCAGTTGTCGGACCTAGAATGGGTGCTATCGGATTTGATTGCGGTATATTTGAAAGGATAATGTCATTGATCTTCTTAGAAGTTGGCTATAGTTCTTGTCGAAGGAGAGAGAGCTCCATGAGTTGTTGATCTGATGAATGGTTAAGAGTTTCGGCGTGTTTCTTCAGTCATCGGCAGTGTGTGAAGGTTTTAGAACGGGGTTTTTGTTCGATATGAGGTTTATTACCGGTATTGGGTTATTTTTAGCAGCTACTGTGACCAAACATTTTGCTACGAGTATGCGAGTCATGTGGTATGTCATGTGATTACATCTTGGGTTATGGTTATGGCTTGATATAGCTTGTTCAGACTTATATAGTATGTAGATGTGAAGTTCGGGTCTTGTAGTAAATTTCGGATGTTGGAAATTGGATTATATGGTTTACGGACTAAGATTGAAGTGATGATCTTCAGTTATGTTGAGTAATAGGGGCCTACATGGAATAGGATGATGTGGGATCACCCCTAGGTATGAGCATGATAAGTTTACAATGCGATTTGATGGCTTTGGAACAACTCTTGGCATGTTCGAGGACGAACGTACGTTTAAGTGGGGGAAGATATAACGACCCAATCGGTCATTTTGAGCATTTGCACTTCACTCGGTAGTTTGAGAGAACGAGTATCTCTGTATGATGTATTATGTCTTGTGTGAATCATCGGTTTTGGTTTTCAGGCTATTTGGAATTGATTTGGAATAATGAATTTCATTGTTAAAACTTTAGGTTCGAAGAGTTTACCAAGTTTGACTTTTGTGAATTTGACCCCGAAACAAAATTTTGATGGTTCCGTTAGGTCTGGATGGTGATTTTGGACTCGGGAGTATGTCCGAATTTGCGTTTGAATATTTCTAGAAGGATTCGGCACTAGTTGGCGCAAGTTGGAAATTTAAAAGTTTAGAAAATTCATAAGTTTGACCCGGAGTTTACGTTGATGATATCGGATTCGGATTTTGGTTCTGGGAATTGGAATAGCTTTGTTATATCATTTAGGACTTGTGTCCAAAATTTGAGTACATTCCGAGTTGATTTCATATGTTATGGCGCAAGTTTTGGAAGTTGAAAGTTCGATGTTCATTTAAGTTCGAATTGAGGTGCGATTCGTCGTTTCGATGTTGTTATGTGTAATTTGAGGCCTCGAGTAAGTCTGTATAATGTTATGATACTTATTGGTATGTTTGGACGAGGTCCCGAGTAGCTCGGATGGGTTTCGGACAGGGTTCGGATCATTCGGAGCCTTGTTGAAGTTGCTGGAATTTTGGTTGCTAGTAACTTTGCACCTGCGCATGAGGGACCGTAGGTGCGTGTTCGTGGAAACGGGTTTTTCCTTCGCAAAAACGAAAGGGGCAGTTGGGCGTGAACAATGCAGAAGCGAAATTTGTTCTGCACCCACGTTATCGCAGATGCGTGATATGTGTCGCAGAAGCGAAGGGCGTCGCAAGAGCAGGAGATGTTGTCGCACCTGCACGTGCTCATAAACGAGTGTTGTTCCGTAGGTGCGATGGGTGTATTCCAGTGAGTTTTTCGCAGAAACGGGTTTATAGTAGTAAAAGTGATGCCGCAGAAGTGGCTAAGTGGGTTGTGGATGCAAAATTGCTAGGCAGATTGTATATATTTTGAGGTTTTGGTTCTTTTATCATATTTTGAGATTGGGGGCTCGGATTGAGGCGTATTTTGAAAAAACGTTCACCATATGGATTGGGGTAAGTGTTCTCTACTCGGTTTTGATTTTATTTCATGAATCTATCTTCATATTTGGCAATTGGTTGATGAATTTTAAAGAACAAATTGGGGTTTTCTATCTAAACTCCATAAAGCGAATTTTCGAGTTTTGAACACCGATTTGGAGTCGGATTTGAATGAAACTAGTATGGTTGGACTCGTAATTGAATGGGTTATCAGATTTTATAAGTTTTGTCAGTTTCTGAGGTGCAAGCCCGGGTTTGACCTTTTAGTCGATTTTGGGCTTTTGATTAAGGATTCGACCTTTATCATTTGGAATTGCTTCCGTAGGCTTTATTTGATGTTCATGGGTTGATTTTTGCTAGTTTCGAGCCGTTCGGAGGTCAGTACACACGGGATGAAATTTTTGAAGTATCGTTCAGCTTGCTCGGTATTGGATTTGGCTTGTTCGAGGTAAGTAATACTTCTAAACTTGGTGTTGAGGGTATGAATCCCTGAATATACGTGATATATGTTTGGTGTTGAGGTGATGCACATGCTAGGTGACGGGCGTCTGGGCATGCACCATTTGAATTGTGACTTGGTTATTTCTTTGGTATTGTGTGGTCACCTAATCTTATTTGAATCCGTGAAATCTCTACGTGTTAGATTAACTAAGTTGTGATCCATGTTAGAAACCATGTCTAAGCTATATTCTCATCCTGTTGGGACCCACTGAGGTCATTTCATCTGTCGAGTTATCTGTCTATATTGAAATTACATGATAAGTCATATGTATTCATCCGCATATCATATCTCAGTCTCTGTCACCATTTATTGATACATCACATCATTATTTTGCGCTGATCTTTCATCACATTGTGACCCCGAGAGACTGGAGAGATTGATGACTGAGTGAGGTCGATGGCCTGATATTGAGGATATTGATGGGATCAGGCTGCACGTTGTAGAAGTTATTATTGATTCATGCATAATCGGCTTATTATAGCACTTGGGCTGGAATTGCCCCTCTGGAGTCAGCAGATCCACAGTGGGTGCAGGTACTTATTGATTGCGAGTGCCGAGCGATTGGGAGGATTGAGTGACTGTGAGGAATGAGTAACTGTGAGGACTGAGTGGATTGATACACTGAGAGTATGCATATGGTTTCTGTCTCTGAGTGGCATCGCATTTGACATGCACACTTGACATACAGGCATAGAGATGCATTTTTCCTCATGCTGTACGGTATTACGTCATTCATGACTTCTTATACACAATGATATGTAGGCATAGAGATGTACTTTCCTCATGCTATTTAAAAAATGTAAATATTTACCTGTTGAAAGCTTTTGGAAAAATCACGGTTTTTACAAACTTACTCATATTTTTGGTGATCTTGGCAAAAGATTTGGGGTTTTCACTGATATACTAAAAAAGCATGCCTATTTTCCGGAACGAGAATGAGCTGAGCATTGTTATATATGATTTTGTTTCGTTTAACAAAATTATTATGTCACTATTATCTGTTGTTATATATTGGTGTTGGATTCCGACCTTTGCCCCAGCTCGTCAGTACTTTCAAGCTAAGGTTAGGTTTGTTACTTATTGAGTACATGAGGTCGGTTGTACTCATACTAGACGTTTGCACCTTGCGTGCAGATTTTGGATGATGATGTTGATGTGTATTATGGAAGCTAGCATTGAAGACGTACCTGCACTCCAGTTACAGCTGCCTTTTGATCATTGTAGCTTTAGACTTATGAAAATATATGTATGTACATTCGGACAGATGATGTATTTATTTTATACTAGCATTTAAACTCTAAATCTTAGATGCTCGTGATTTGTACTACCAGTCCTTGGAAATTATTTTGTATAAAAGCAGTGGTATTATATTTTCTTCTCTTAATGAATCTCATATGGATTGGTTTTCTGTTACTTGGCTTACCTAGCGGGTTTGGTTAGGTGCGATCATGACTAGTTGGATTTTGGGATCGTGACAAGTTGGTATTAGATCTCTAGGTTCATAGGTTAGATCATGCCAAAAAGAAAGAAGGGATAGCCTTAACATACCTAAACCGATTCTCTTGACAATTCCTCTAACACGCGTCTTTTGCGAAAACATGTAATGGCGGATCGAAGTAGGAAAAAATCCATATGATATTCTTGAGAAAGATTGCACCGTACTCCCTTAGAATCGCAAAATCCCGTTGCTATTACCNATAAGAGCTTCATGCTGACTTCTTATGAGGCTGGTACTCTTCTGACTTCATCCATAACTTAGCAAATATAAGCATTCCTCTTTAAAGCTTATGAACAAGATTATTGATTAGGAAATGGAACGTTTGCTACTATGTGCAAGGATTATGACTGTGACATTGTTGGCTTTGTTGATAACATTCTTTAGCCAAATGACATAAAGTCCTTATCTCTTAAAANGAATCTCGCATGGATTTGTTGTACTTCATCCATAACTTAGCAAATATAAGCATTCCTCTTTAAAGCTTATGAACAAGATTATTGATTAGGAAATGGAACGTTTGCTACTATGTGCAAGGATTATGACTGTGACATTGTTGGCTTTGTTGATAACATTCTTTAGCCAAATGACATAAAGTCCTTATCTCTTAAAAAGTTGCCATCTTGCAAATTCATTTAAGAGTCACCTAATGGCTCTTTGTATGGCTTCCACGTTTGGGAACATTTCCCACTCAATGATTATCCACTTAATCCCTTAATTAATTTGTTAATCCCCGATTAACCAATAATTACCCGATTATCCCCATAATTAGAAATGATCTCAAATTACTTAAAATACTACTCACTTTTAATACACTTTGTACACCTTACTATTATGGTCATGTGGTACCTTATATGACACTAGTCCATAAATACGGGGTATTATAGCTTAGACCGTATTCTACCCCAAAATGTCAAAATTTGAGGAAATTCATTTTCTTTGATTCTCTCACCCTCTCACCTTCACGAATTTACTCATCACTTGTTGAAAATAGCATAATGCTTATAATCTCAAAATAATCCTATTCCCGAACTTACGTCGATTAACTTACGACAAAACTTTAACGTACGAAAATGCGGGATGTAACATCTCATTTTCGAGCTTATATCAATTTACTTATGGCGTACTTCCACGTACGAAAATATGGGGTGTAATATGTACAAACTTACCACATCGTAAGTACCAAAGGAATTGATCGTATTCATTGTCGTGCTGATCCAACCTACTACCAAGCTGTCCCATTTCTCTGAGTTTCCTCTAAATTATCCTCTAGTTGACACTTCTCCTTGCCTGAATATTACGATCCTTAACCAAAACTCACCCACGATATCCTAGCATAAAACTACACTGCCCTAAGGCCCATAAGCCGCTGAATTCCCTCTTAAGCATCCCAAAAGACCACAACCAAGACACCCACTCTAAAGAGACCCTTTGTGAATCTAAGGTCGTTTCCTTCACCTTCCTGATACTGAAATGTAGAATCCATAGTGATATAGGAACACTGCGAGTCTCGACACCATCCCATGTAAATCTCAATTTCTAGCCATATACCAATCTGCAAAATTCTCAATTGCTACATTTAAACCTTGAATCCATTAAAACATTCTCGAGAGTCATCCACTCTGCTCAAATCTCAATTGCGCCACCCAAACGGGCCAAACAACCTGTGCCCCATTAGCACAACAACACCCAAAGAAGTAGCACTACCTTAACGCAACCGAGAAAATTCCTACACCATGCGCACTACATCCATCACACATAACAACTCAACCATTCCATGATTTTTATATACTCATAAAGTGCAATATAACCCGTATTTAAAAATTCCCTTAGTCGAGTCACCCTCAAACCAACCTTTGCAAGTCATATCTGATTCACAAGTATGCCTCAAACCGAAACCAGTACAACATAACCATGTAATCAAATCGTCGATAGCAGACTCCCCCACTTGGCTCAAAGCCATAGAACAAGACACTTGATAACTTATAAGCCCATACTCTATTTCTGACATGATCTCGCACCGAAATTCAACTCAATCCTTCATAAGCATATGTAACACAAACCCTTTAATACCTAAAATCATCTGCAAACTTCACATTCATCCTTGTGACGGTCAGGTCACTATTACAACCGATCTAAACTTGGATCGCACAAATATAACCCACCGGTAGAATAGGAAGCCTCCACACAACATCATAAGTATCACACATCCGTAGATGACCTCACATGTGATAACCCACCTGCTTAGCCTCAAACTGACATCCCTCTATACCTTTTCGCAGCCACAACTACTACTAGACACTTGCTCATGAGTTGTAGAATCTATGAACCTAGAGATCTAATACCAACTTGTCACGATCCCAAAATCCAACTAGTCATGATCGCACCTAACCAAACCCGCTAGGTAAGCCAATTAACAGAAAAACAATCCATATGAGATTCATTAAGAGAAGAAAAGATAATACCACTGCTTTTATACAAAACAATTTCCAAGGACTGGTAGTACAAATCATGAGCATCTAAGATTTAGAGTTTAGAATGCTAGTATAAAATAAATACATCATCTGTCCGAATGTACATAAATATATTTTCATAAGTCTAAAGCTACAATAATCAAAAAGCAGCTGTAACTGGAGTGCAGGTACATCTTCAATGCTAGCTTCCGTCATACACATCAACATCATCATCCAAAATCTGCACGCAAGGTACAAACGTCTAGTATGAGTACAACCGACCTCATGTACTCAATAAGTAACAAACCTAACCTTAGCTTGTAAGTACTGACGAGCTGGGGCAAAGGTCAGAGTCCAACACCAATATATAACAACAGATAATAGTGACATAATAATTTTATTGAACGAAACAAAATCATATATAACAATGCTCAGCTCGTTCTCGTTCCGAAAAATAGGCATGCATTTTTAGTATATCAGTGAAAACCCCAAATCTTTTGCCAAGATCACCAAAAATATGAGTAAGTTTGTAAAAACCGTGATTTTTCCAAAAGCTTTCAACAGGTAAATATTTACATTTTTTAAATAGCATGAGGAAAGTACATCTCTATGCCTACATATCATTGTGTATAAGAAGTCACCAATGACGTGATACTGTACAGCATGAGGAAAAATGCATCTCTATGCCTGTATGTCAAGTGTGCATGTCAAATGCGATACCACTCAGAGACAGAAACCATATGCATACTCTCAGCATATCAATCTACTCAGTCCTCATAGTCACTCATTCCTCACAGTCACTCAATCCTCCTAATCGCTCGGCACTCGCAATCAATAAGTACCTGCACCCACTATGGATCTGCAGACTCCAGAGGAGCAATTCCAGCCCAAGTGCTATAATAAGTCGATTGTGCATGAATCAATAATAACTGCTACAACGTGCAGCCCGATCCCATCAATATCCTCAATATCAGGCAATCGACCTCACTCAGTCATCAATCTCTCCAGTCTCTCGGGGTCACAATGTCATGAAAGATCAGCGCAAAATAATGATGTGATGTATCAATAAATGGTGACAGAGACTGAGATATGATATGCGGATGAATACATATGACTGATCATGTAATTTCAATATAGACAGATAACTCGACAGATAAAATGACCTCAGTGGGTCCCAACAGGATGAGAATATAGCCTAGACATGGTTTCTAACATGGATCACAACTTAGTTAATCTAACACGTAGAGATTTCACGGATTCAAATAAGATTAGGTGACCACACAATACCAAAGAAACAACCAAGTCACAATTCAAACGTTGCATGCCCAGACACCCGTCACCTAGCATGTGCATCACCTCAACACCAAACATATATCATGTATATTCAGGACTTCATACCCCAGAAATCGCCCAAATCAAGAGAGAAATGAGAAAAATCTCGATTTTTAAACAATCTGCCCAGTCAATTTCCTGCACCTGCGGAATCCCTTACGCTTCTGCGGAAGCTACCTCGTAGATGCGTTTCCCTCAAGGTGGCAGCTTTTTCCGCTTTTGCAGACACTCAATCACAGATGTGCATCCACTTCTGTGGAAATCCCCCGCATTTGCGGACTCCCCAGCTCGAGCAATACTCCATACCTGCGCGCCCATGACTGCACCTGCGGCTCCGTAGGTGCGCTACCACACCTGCACCTGTGCTCTTCCAGTCCAGACCACTTCCGCTTTTGCGCTACTCTACCCACATCTGCGAGCCCGCAGGTGCGGTATATTCCTCGCATCTGCGAATCCAACCAACCTCAATCCCCAATCGCTTCTGCAACCCCTGGCCCGCTTCTGCGGTCTCATACCTGCGGCCATAACCTTGCAGATGTGATCACACCAGAAGCCTTAAGCTTCAACAATTCCCCCAAGTCCAAACTCGAACCGTTTCCAATCCGATTTGCACCCGAGGCCCCCGGGACCTCTTCCAAACATATCGACACATCACAAAACACGATAAGGACTTAGTCGAATCCTTAAATCAAGTCAAACAATGTCGAAATTATGAATTGACGGTCAAACCTTTCTTTCAACTTTTCAACCTTCAAACTTTGCCGAACGCATCCGACTTACACTTAAACATCCCGGAATGACATCAAACTTTACGTGCAAGTCACAAATCACGATACGAACCTATTCCAAGGCTCGAAACTCCAAACAGACATCGATTACACCAAAATTTATTTCAAATCAAACTTAAGAAATTCTTAAATTTCCAAAATGCCAACGTTCCATAATAAGCGCCGAAATACTTCCGGTCCACCCGATACTCAACCTGAACATACACTTAAGTCCAAAATCATCATACGAACCTATTGGAGCCTTCAAATCCTGATTCCAAGGTCGTTTACTCACAAGTCAAACCTTAGTCAATTCTTCCAACTTAAAGCTTCCGAACTTAGAATGTTCCTTCCAAATCGACTCCGAACTTCTCAAAATTAAATTTTGACCATGCGTACAAGTCATAAAACATGAAGTGAAGCTACTTAAGGCCTCAAACTGCCGAACGTCGCACTAGAGCTCAAAATGACAGGTCGGGTCATTACATTCTACGTTCGTCCTCGAACGTGCTAAGAAATGCTCTGGAGTTGCCTCAAAATCACTGCTCAACACCTCGTGCACCAAACCGTGCCACCACAACCCAGGTGAATACGTTAGCTCGAGTCAGACTACAGATCCTCCCTTTTATTTAGTCAATAAGCCTTAGATCCAAATTTTAACTTCCGCATTTCTTTACAAGACCTGTATCTAACATACGAACACCATATAAATCCCCACATGCTGAACCCACACATGATCATGCACCCATGCTGACCTCACACAATGCACCACATAACTCATTTGACCAAGGCAACCTCCTCCAAGAACAACAACTACAAATTCACTGACCCGACTCCCGTAGCATACCTCATAAGACATATAAGCCCGGTTTCAATCCTCACAATACTGCAACGATGAAAGAGATGCTTAGGAACTCATAACCACCTGCCAAATAAATACCTCACATAATACACCTTGCATAAATCCGATCGCATCGATTTCAGGTCCAATAACCTCGTCTCACCTAGTACAAGCTGCTCAAGCAATAAGCCACCTCAAACACTGACCAAGATCTCATATGACATCATCAATGCGCCAACAAGATACAACTTGAATATTGCACATAAGGAAGAACGAACTCTAGAAAAGAACTACACAGTCCGCATAATGAATAAAACAGCCAAAAATATGCTAAGAACCTTTCTCAGAGAATGAGAAACAAAATACACAGAAATATGTATAGGGAAACATGCTCAACATCTCATTGTTGCGGCATGTAACCCAATCCAAACAACATACCCGTGGCGGCATGCCACCCAATCCACACATAACAATAAATAAGGAAATACACATCAAGCCATAATGTGTATACCTACAAAATATCCGAATATCGGTCACAAGCACATCAAGTGCATAAATACGACTCTGGGGAGACGATTAGCGCCATGTGCCACAAAACCCGAGCTCGACTAAGGTGCAATAACGACAAGCTACACAGGACCACAACACCCGTGCAAATAATCAAGTCGTCTCACAACCCACATGGAATAAAATAGTACTACATAGGATAACTAACGGTAGGAATAACATCCAACATCCAACGTAGAGCATACATTCACATTAGATCTACTAGCGGACCTCAAACCGATTCCGATCTTCTCATATTGGGCCAATAACCTTTTAAGAATCCATAATGACCCTATCCATGACACATAAGAGTAACTGTCAAATTCGGAACAAACCCCCACAATCTGCAACCAAAGAAATAGAGCGCCACTTAGCTATAATCTATCCTATTTGCGAATGTATCAAAATCTCCTTACCTGATTTAAGTTTCCAATAATCGGATGGCTAACACGTCCCACTTATATGATCTTTCCGTGGGATATACTCCCACAANGCGAAATCAATGCGCCAATAAGCTACCACCGGAATATGACACATAAGGAAGAACGGATTCTGGAAAAAGAACTACCCAGCTACGTAACGAATAAAACAACCAAAAAGAAGCCATGAACTCTTCTCAGAGGATGAGAAAAAACATACACAAGAATGTATATAGGGAACCGTACTCAACATCTCACTGCTGCGGCGTGCAACCCGATCCACACATGATACCATTGCGGTATGCAACCCGACCCAAATAACATACCCGTGGCGGTATGCCACCCGATCCACACATAATAATATATAAAGAAATACCCATCAAGCCATAATGCTTATACTTACGAAATACCGAATATCGACCACAAGCACACCAAGTGCAAAATATAACCCTGGGGAGACGGATAGCACCAAGCGCTACAAAACCCAAGCACAACTAAGGTGCGATAAATGACCTGCATCTCGAGATCCATCCTGCTCATATAACACCATAAGCTACACGGGACCTCAACACATGTGCGAATAATCAAGCCATCTTACAACCCATATGGAGCAATAGAGTATTAATATCCAATGCCCGATGACTCCTTCATAAGCAACGCTATGTTGAATAAACACACCAGGCCTGATGTAGAGCACACATTAACATTAGACCCACCAACGGACCCCAAGACAATTCGATCATCCCATACTGGAACAACAACCTTTCAAGGATCCATAATGGCCCTAGTCATGAACCACATGAGCAGCCACCCCATCCGAAACAAACTTCCACAGTCCACAACCAAAGGAACGGAGCGCCTTCCGGGCATAAACCCTCAGATTAGCGGTAGTACCATCACCTCAATACTTGGTTTCAATCTTAACAATCAAGTGACTAACATGCCACACTTATACGATCTTCTCGTGGGTTATACTCCCATGACCTTCCACACCAGGTATCAAAGTTTGCACATCCACACCTCTAACCGTACAAATTTCTGAACATCTGAATTCTTCCCTGCTCATCTGAGCTCGCGACGTTCTTACCAACATCGAACCGCAGCTTGGATCCTCAACTTCCAATTCCCGTGCCGCTAACTGTACCTATCATGCTGCTACACGAGAGTACATGAATTTTATCATAACTCCTGAACCACCAATAGAATAAACACTTCATCGTTTTGAACCCCTTTCACTCAACATATTTCAGATGAACGATGGCAACACGCAATCGAATTCCTATAACCGCAGAAAATACAAACCTCAAGTTATGGTCTAAACCACCATAACTCTTCTAGAATTCCTTTTAAACCACAAGGCCATTTGAATCAAATACCTATCGAATTCATCAAGTTATGGTGCTTGTCAAGCTGACACGTACAACCATTGACCACACGTATAACTTCACACACCGAAGGAACTAATCATTGCCACAATTATGCTGATTCAACCATTACTAATCGACCCCACTTCTTCTAATTCAATCTGGACTTTCCTTAGAAATAATAGTAGCTCCATTCGAAACATAGCGAAAACCAACAACACCCATCCTGAGTGACCTAACCCGCGAGACCACCTCGCCTCAATGCCCATGAATAATTTCATACCATCCTTATGCGCACAATGAAATTTCTAACTTGTACACCCATTCTGAAAGATCCCCTATGAATATGATAACCGCTGCTTAGGCACTGTTCTACACACACCTTGTCCCGAAGGCAAATCGCAGGAGGCCCTAACACCCATAGGCCTTAATGCGTTCCAACAAGGATGACGACACTACACCATAAATAATAATTCCACCACACTCAAAAATATCAAGTCTCGTTAGTCCATCAACCAGAGCCTGAACACCCATAGTCCAATTGCCTTTCCTTCGCTGGAATTAAATGTCAAACCTCTAAACCATGAACTGAGAAATCCTCCATTCGAGTCATTCACTATCGCGATCCACAAATAAGCACCCTACCATTTATATCAACACTGCATGATAACAACGCATGAACATCATAACAGTTACTGCACAACCTCAAAATCATATGCAATACCGATACCGGGCTGAGATGACAAAACACCCTTCCAAAAGAAGACGATAATAATCGCTCGAATACGCAGGGAGAAACATCCCGCTCCACACATGTGGTACCACTGGAACTCCTCGATGCCCAATTGACACGAGCGCTCAACATCATATAAGAATGAGTAGGTAGGGAATGAAGGCATAAGCTTCAATGGAAATCAAATCGCACGACGAGGAATCAAGAAGGGAAGTGCTCCTAACAGCTTTGTAGCCTCTCAAAGATAAGTACATACGTCTCCGTACCGATCCGCAAGATTCTACTAGACTTGCTCATGACTCGTGAGATCCAAGTCAACCTAGAGCTTTGATACCTAGCTGTCACGACCCAAAATCCACTATAGGTTGTGATGGCACCTAATGCCGCCGTCAGGCAAGCCAACAGTGATTAATCAACTTAGTTACTCATTTTATTACTTTTGAAATTATAATTTCCATTAATTAAATAGTATAAAATAGAGCTTACATGGTGAAATGATAATAATTACGTGAACTACCACACTAAACATCCAGTAGGAACCCCCAAAACCCGGTGTCACAAATGCATGAGCATCTACTAAGGAGTACAATAAAACTACAACATCCGCCTGAAATACAAGTTAGACAGGAGAATATAAATAACTCTGATGGAGACTCTGTATATTGCAGATCGTAACATGGAATGCAGCTCATCATAAAGTCCCCGCAATAGCCGCGCCTCTGCACCGAGAGGACCACTAGAAACATATATATACCTACACAATAAGTGCAGCAATTGTAGCATGAGTACGTAAATCAATGCCTACCCAGTAAGTATCTAGCCTAACCCCAGAGAAGTAGTGGCGAGGGGTTGACATCGACACTTACTAGTGGTCCAATAAATCAAATACAGTAGGAAGTAAACATATGTGAGGCAGAGTAAATAAATGAAATAATAAAATATAATTATGTGGTACAACCCTCCTCTCAACAATAAACTCAGCTCTCAATTGGTAGTTACCTCCTCAACCAGAGTATACATATATAATGGACCTCACCAGATAGGTCATCACAATTCAAATCAGGAAAAACTCACAGATACATTGACTTGTTGTCAAATAATACGCACGATTCCATAAGCGTATCTTATAGAAATGCCGAGGCGTACAACCTGATCCCATCATACTGTGTGCACTGCCGAGGGTTGAACGACACGAACCATAGATGCATCTATTATACTGCTGAGGCGAACGGCTCGCTCCCATGAGAGTGTGTGGTACATAATCTTGCCGAGGCAAACGGCCTGATCCCATTAGAATAAGAAGCTTTAAAGGGTCATTGACCCCACTCACGAATAGACGGGTGAGTTATGAATTTTAAGGAAAACCTTTCGATGAAAAGGCATAGCGCGGGAGAAATTCGNAAATAGATGGGTGAGTTATGAATTTTAAGGAAAACCTTTCGATGAAAACACATAGCGCGGGAGAAATTCGTAAGAGGAGCACAATTATTCCGCAGATAATCATGAAGCTCGCCAAATCTCTACAATAGCAAGTCTATCACTCTACACAAGTTCAGTATCAAGTCATAACGTAAAATAAAGGAATTTAATAGGCAAGGGACAAATCACACGGTACAGTTATAGCATGGCGGGAACCTAAGTCTACTCGGACATAACATGAATCTAGCTACGTATGGACTCTCATCACCTCGTGCGTACGTTGCCCCCGCAACAAGTAGCACATATCAAATACATCACCTAGGGGTAGTTAACCCCTCACAGAGTTAGACATGAGACTTACTTCGATCAGAAGTTCCATGACCGGCTCCAAACCCTCACTAACACCTCAAACCGATGCCTGTCGATCCAAAGCTAGTCAAACAATATGCAAACCAATAAAGATATACTCTAATATCCATAATTAATCAATTTATAGTAATTCCCAACACCGCTTGAAAAGTCTATAAAGTCAACCCTCAGGCCCACGCACCCGAATTCCGAAATTCTTTGAAGATAAACTTTACCCATAAAATTACGAACTCGAATATATGATTTATTTTAAATTTCATATCCAATTTTGTGGTCAGAATCCAAAAATACCAAATTCTAGATTTTCTACCAAAATCTCACAATTTCTGCCAATTTTCATGTTTAAATCCTTATAGAATCTATGTATTTAACTTACAATAGGTCGGAATAACTTACCTTGCCATAGATGATGAAAATCCCCCACTTGAAGATCTCCAAGAATTGCACAAACCAAGAGACAAATAAGTGAAATGAGAAAAATCTCGATTTTTCAACAATCTACCCAATCGATTTTCTGCACCTACGGAATCCCTTGTGCTTCTGCAGCCCCGCTTCTGTGGAAGCTACCTCACAGATGCGTTTACCCCAAGGTTCCAGCTTTTTCCACTTTTGTGGACACTCAATCACAGATGTGCATCCGCTTCTGCAAAAATCGCCCGCATCTGTGGACTCCCCAGCTCGAGCAGCACTCTGCACATGCGCGCCCATGACCGCACCTGCAGCTCCGCAGTGGCACTGCCACACCCGCACCTACACTCTTCCAGTCCTGACCACTTCCTCTTTTGCGCTCCTCCGCCCGTATCTGTGAGCCCGCATGTGCGGTAAATTCATCGCACCTGTGAATCCAACCAGCTTCAATCCCCAACCGCTTCTGCGACTCCTGGGCCGCTTCTGCGGTCTTGCACCTGCGACCATAACCTCACATGTGCGATCACACCAGAAGCCTTAAACTTCAGCAATTCCCCCAAGTCCAAACTCGATCTGTTTCTAATCCGATTCGCACCCGAGGCCCCCGGGACCCCGTACAAACATACCGACATATCCCAAAACACGATATGGACTTAGTCGAAACCTCAAATCACGTCAAAAAACATCAAAATTATGAATCAACGGCCAAAACCTTTCTTTAAACTTTCCAACCTTCAAACTTCGTCGAACGCGTGTGAATTACACTTAAACATCTTGAAATGACGCCAAACTTTACATGCAAGTCACAAATCATGATATGAACCTATTCCAATACTCGGAACTCCAAACATACATCAATTACACCAAACTTTATTTCAAATCAAACTTAAGAAATTCTTAAACTTCCAAAATGCCAACCTTCCATAATAAGTGCCGAAATGCTTCCGGTCCACCCGATACTCAACCCGAACATATGCCCAAGTCCGAAATCATCATACGAACCGGTTGAAACCTTCAAACACTGATTATGAGGTCGTTTATTCACAAGTCAAACCTTAGTCAATTCCTCCAACTTAAAGCTTCCGAAATTAGAATTTTCCTTCCGAATCAACTCTGAACTTCACGAAATTATATTCCGACCACGCGTACAAGTCATGAAACATGAAGTGAAGCTACTCAAGGCCTCAAACTGCCGAACGTTGCGCTAGAGCTCAAAACGACCGATCCAGTCATTACACTACAAGTCATATTTGATTCACAAGTATGCCTCAAACCGAAACCAGTACAACACAACCACGCAATCAAATCATCGATAGCAGACTCCCCCACTTGGCTCAAAGCCATAGAAGAAGACACTTGACAACTCATAATGCCCATATTCTATTTCTGACATGATCCCGCACCGAAATTCAACTCAATCCTTCATATGCTTATGTAACACAAACCCTCTAATACCTCAAATCATCTACAAACTTCACATTCATCCTCATGACGGTCAGGTCACTATTACAACTGATCCAAACTCGAATCGCACAAATATAACACGCTGGTATAATAGGAAGCCTCCACACAGCATCATAAGGATCACACATCCGTAGATGACCTCGCATGTGATAACCCGCATGCTTAGCCTCAAATTGACATCCCTCTATACCTTTTTCGCAGCCACAACTACTACGCAATGGCTTAATCTTCCAGAGTCTGAACTCATCAATAAGACATGAGAATCTAATTCGTTCCACAATTAAGAAACATGGAGGATCCATAATTGCACTCACAACTCGAGTCTATATGTCCCATCAAGATAGAAATCAAGCATCCAATAGTCCTTTCTACATATCAAGCAAACTCTTCTCGCCATACTCAAACCATCTGCACACATATCGCAGTCACATCATACTCATCATATAGCCATTCAACCACTCATCGAGCCATAAATTCTACTCATAGGGACATTACCAGACTTATAAGTCCAAAAACACGTGCTCAGACAACCGAAATCACCGTGCTCAAGCTACAGTCAAAACCCGGCCTTAAGTTCTCCAGACTGGCCCATCATCAGCACACCAAAATCATATCTCGCACCTCATCCATGGAATCACAAGCTGTCGATGCACAAATAATACCGAGCGCTCACATGCGCATACAAATGCATGGAATGAATTCAAAGAGTTATGCTTTAAGCGGAATCATTGTCGCATGATAAGGAAAGAAATATGGGATGTTTATCCTAAATAACCTGTAGCCTCTCAAAGATAGGTATGGACGTCATCATATCGATCCGCAAGACTCTACTAGATACTTGCTCATAACTTGCAGAACCTATGAACCTAGAGCTCTGATATCAACTTGTCACGACCCCAAAATCCAACTAGTCGTGATCGCACCTAACCCAACCCACCAGGTAAGCCAATTAATAGAAAACCAATCAATATGAGGTTCATTAAGAGAAGAAAAGATAATACCACTGCTATTATACAAAGAACTTCCCAAGGACCGGTAGTACAAATCATGAGCTTCTAAGATTTAGAGTTTACAAAGTTAGTATAAAATAAATACATCATATGTTCGAATGTACATAAAAAAAATTCATAAGTCTAAAGCTACCATGAACAAGAGGCAGTTGTAACTGGAACATAGGTATGTCTTCAATGCTAGCTTCCTTCATACACAGCAACATCATAATCCAAAATCTGCACGCAAGGTGCAGAAGTGTAGTATGAGTACAACCAACCCCACGTACTCAATAAATAACCAACCTAACCTTAGGTTGAAAGTAGTGACGAGCTGGGGCAAAGGTCGGAAACCAACACCAATTCATAACAACAGATCATAATAACATAATAAAATTGTTGAAAGAAAAGAAATCAGAGATAACAATGCTCAGCTCGTTCCCAGTTCCGGAAAATAGGCATGCTTTTCAAGTATATCAATGAAAACGCCAAATCGTTTGCAAAGATCACCAAAAATATGAGTAAGTTTGTAAAATCCGGATTTTCCCAAAAGCTTTCAACAGGTAAATATTTTCATTTTTTAAAATAGCATGAGGAAAGTATATCTCTATGCCTACATGTCAATATGTATAAGAAGTCATGAATGACGCGATACCGTACAACATGAGGAAAAATGCATCTCTATGCATGTATGTCAAGTGTGCATGTCAATTGCGATGCCACTCAGGGACAAAAACCATATGCATACTCGCAGAGTATCAATCTACTCAGTACTCCCAGTCACTCAATCCATCAAGCCCCCAGTCCTCACAATCACTTAATCCTCCCAATCGCTCGGCACTCGCGCTCGGCACTCGCACAAAATAGGTACATGCGCCCACTGTGGATGTGCAGACTCCGGAGGGGCAATTCCAGCCCAAGCGCTATAATAAGCCAATCATGGTATGAATTAATAATAACTGCTGCGGCATGCAGCCCGATTCCATCAATATCATCACAATCAGGCCCTCGGCCTCACTAAGTCATGAATCTCTCTAGTCTCTCGGGCTCACAATGGCATGAAATATCAGCCCAAAATAATGATGTTATGTATCAATAAATGGTAACAGAGACTGAGATATGATATGCAGATGAATGCGCATGACTGAGCATGTAATTTCAATATAAAGAGATAACTCCCTAGCAGAAATGACCTCACTGGGTCCCAACAAGATAAGCATATAGCCTAGACATGGTTTCTAACATGGATCACAGCTTAGTTACTCTAGCAAGTAGAGATTTCATGGATTCAAATAAGATTAGGTGACCACACAGTACCACAGAAATAACCGAGTCACAATTCACATGGTGCACTCCCACACACCCGTCATTTAGCATGTGCGTCACCTCAACACCAAACATATATCACGTATATTCAGGGGCTCANGTCGGAAACCAACACCAATTCATAACAACAGATCATAATAACATAATAAAATTGTTGAAAGAAAAGAAATCAGAGATAACAATGCTCAGCTCGTTCCCAGTTCCGGAAAATAGGCATGCTTTTCAAGTATATCAATGAAAACGCCAAATCTTTTGCAAAGATCACCAAAAATATGAGTAAGTTTGTAAAATCCGGATTTTCCCAAAAGCTTTCAACAGGTAAATATTCTCATTTTTTAAAATAGCATGAGGAAAGTACATCTCTATGCCTATATGGCAATATGTATAAGAAGTCATGAATGACGATATACCGTACAACATGAGGAAAAATGCATCTCTATGCCTGTATGTCAAGTGTGCATGTCAATTGCGATGCCACTCAGGGACAAAAACCATATGCATACTCGCAGAGTATCAATCCACTCAGTACTCCCAGTCACTCAGTCCATCAATCCCCTAGTCCTCACAATCACTTAATCCTCCCAATCGCTCGACACTCGCGCTCGGCACTCGCGCTCAATAGGTACATGCGCCCACTGTGGATGTGCACACTCCGGAGGGGAAATTCCATCCCAAGCGCTATAATAAGCCAATCATGGTATGAAGTAATAATAACTGCTGCGGCGTGCATCCCGATTCCATCAATATCATCACAATCAAGCCCTCGGCCTCACTAAGTCATGAATCTCTCC
The DNA here is from genome assembly GCA_000715115.1 of Nicotiana otophora. NCBI lineage: Eukaryota > Viridiplantae > Streptophyta > Magnoliopsida > Solanales > Solanaceae > Nicotiana > Nicotiana otophora. Next base: position 36,170 of record AWOL01S0023648.1, read on the forward strand.
AGTCTCTCGGACTCATAATGGCATGAAATATCAGCCCAAAATAATGATGTTATGTATCAATAAATGGTAACAGAGACTGAGATATGATATGCAGATAAATGCGTAAGACTGAGCTGTAATTTCAATAAAAAGAGATAACTCCCTAGCAGAAATGACCTCAGTGGGTCCCAACAAGATGAGCATATAGCCTAGACATGGTTTCTAACATGGATTACAGCTTAGTTACTCTAGCACGTAGAGATTTCATGGATTCAAATAAGATTAGGTGACCACACAGTACCACAGAAATAATCGAGTCACAATTCACATGGTGCACGCCCACACACCCGTCATTTAGCATGTGCGTCACCTCAACACCAAACATATATCACGTATATTCAGGGGCTCATACCCTCAGCACTAAGTTTAGAAGTGTTACTTAACTCGAACAAGCCGAACGATACTTCAAAATGCCATCTCGTGGGTACCGACCTCCGAAAGGCTTGAAACTAGCCAAAAGCAACCCAAGAACATCAAATAAATCCAAAGGAAGCAATGCCAAATGATAAAGGTCGAATCCTTAATTAAAAGCCCAAAATCGACCAAAGGTCAAACCCGAGCCCGCACCTCGGAACCTGACAAAACTTATAAAATCCGACAACCCATTCAATTACGACTCCAAGCATACTAGTTTCATTCAAATCCGACTCCAAATCGGTGTTCAAAAGTCAAAAATTTGCTTTATGAAGTTTTAGACAAAACCTCCCAATTTCCTCTTTAAAATTCATCAACCAATTGCCAAAAATGAAGATAGATTCATGAAATAAAATCAAAACTGAGTAGACAATAGTTACCCCAATCCATATGGTCAAAATTGCTTTGAAAGTCGCCCCAATCCGAGCCCCAATCACAAAATATAATAAAAGAATCAAAACCTCGAAATATATAGAATCTGCCCAACAATTTCGCATATGCGACCCACTTAGCTGCGTTAACGGCATTGCTTTTGCGACCATAAACCCGCTTATGCCAAAAACCGACTGGAATTCACCCATCGTACCTGCGGAACAATACCCGCTTTTGCGCACGCTCAGGTGCGACAATATCTCCTGCTCTTGCGACGCCCTTCGCTTCTACGACACATATCCCGCATCTGCTATAACGCGGGTGCGGAACAAATTCCGCTTCCGCGACCTTCACACCCAGCTGCCCCTTTTGCTTCTGCGAAGTAAAAGCCCGCTTCCACGAACACGCACCTGCGGTCCCTCATGCACAGGTGCGAAGACACCAACAACCAAAAATTCCAGCAACTTCAACAAGGATATGAACGTTCCGAGCCCCGTCTGAAACACATCCGAGAAACTCGGGACCTCGTCCAAACATACCAATAAGTCTCATAACATAATACGGACCTATTCGAGGTTTCAAATCACACATAACAACATCGAAATGATGAATCGCACCTCAATTCGAACTTAAATGAACTTCGAACTTTCAACTTCCAAAACTTGCGCCATAACATATGAAATCAACTCGGAATGTACTCAAATTTTGGACACAAGTCCCAAATGATATAACGAAGCTATTCCAATTCCCGGAACCAAAATCCGAATCCTNCAACTCGGGACCTCGTCCAAACACACCAATAAGTCTCATAACATAATACGGACCTATTCGAGGTTTCAAATCACACATAACAACATCGAAACGATGAATCGCACCTCAATTCGAACTTAAATAAACTTCGAACTTTCAACTTCCAAAACTTGCGCCATAACATATGAAATCAACTCGGAATGTACTCAAATTTTGGACACAAGTCCCAAATGATATAACGAAGTTATTCCAATTCCCGGACCAAAATCCGAATCCTATATCATCAACGTCAACTCCTGGTCAAACTTATGAACTTTCTAAACCTTTAAATTTTCAACTTGCGCCAATTAGTGCCGAATCCTTCTAGAAATATCCAAATGCAAATTCCGGCATACTCCCGATTCCAAAATCACCATCCAGACCTAACAAAAATCAAAACTCCGTTCTGCGGTCAAATTCATAAAAATCAAACTTGGTTAACTCTTCCAACCTAAATATTCAACAATGAAATTCATTCTTCCAAATTAATTCCGAATAGCCTGAAAACCAGAACCGACATTTCACACAAGTCATAATACATCATACGGAGATACTCGTACCCTCAAATTACCAAGCGAAGTGCAAATGCTTAAAACGATTCGTCGGGTCGTTATATCCTCACTTTTAAGGTTAACCGAATTTAATAATTAAATATAAAAATCAATATGATACCTAAATAATGATATGTTCTATTTAATTTTCAATTATCGAAATACCACTTCAAATTCCAAAAAAGATATAAGAATCTAATAGATCTTGACATATGAATATGGAATAATAAAGAGATTGATGCATTTCAATAACACTTGATAAGAAAGTGATCATACAACACATTATTTAAAGTTAATAAAAATGGAGCACTTCATATTCTATTAAATATTACATCCCATAAGAGAATCCTAAATATTTCTAGAAATTCTTTAAATAAAATTCTATATAAAGTCTTAAAAGTATATATAAAAATTATGTATTTATATGTCGGTTTGGTTCGGGTTTTTATACTCGATACCAAACCAAACCAAACCTCATCAGGTTTTTAATCGGTTTGGTTTGACTTTTTGATTTGGTGCTATTTTCCTATTTGCTTTGTACACCTCTAATAAGTATGAATACAAAAAAACAATAGGAAAAAATAAAGAAAATGAATGACAGATTGATAATAATGTAACATTGACACCAACTGGCAAAAGTCTCTGATCGCATTCCAGGAAAAAAAGCTATAGAAAGTAACAAAGTGTAACAACCCGACCGGTCATTTTGAGCTCTAGCGCGTCATTCAACAGTTCACTTCAGGTACTATGACTTGTACGTGTAGTTGGAATTGAGATTCAGGGAGTTCAGAGTTGATTTGGAAAGAACATTCTCATTTTGGAAGCTTTAAGTTGGAAGAATTGACTAGGGTTGGATTTTTGAGAAAATGATCTCGGAATCGGGATTTAAAGGTTCCAACAGGTTCGTATGATGATTTCAGACTTGGACGTATGTCCGGATCAGGTTTCGCCCACTGTGGAAGTTGACATTTTGGAAGAATTTCATAAATTTGTCATTCATTTAAGTCCTAAATTTCATAAAGCTTGAATTTGGGTGTGATTCATATTTTTAGCATTATTTTATGTGATTTGAAGGCTCGACTAAGTTCGTAATGTCTTTTGGGATGTTTTGGTATAATTGGCTGAGGTCCCGAGGGCCTCGGGTGGAATCCGGATGGTAAACGGATCGAGTTTGGACTTGGAAGAAAGGCTGAAGTAGCTGCCTTCTGGTGTAACCGCATCTGCGAGGTTTGGGCCACAGAAGTGGCCCAGAAGGGCGCAAATGCAATTTTTGGGGGGGAAGTGCTGAGACCGCAGATGTGGTCATCTCGCCGCAGAAGCGAGACCGCACCTACGGAAGAGAAGGCACAGAAGCGGAGCGGGCAGCTGGGGGCATCTCCGCGGAAGCAGATCATTTTCCACACCCGTGGAATCACAGAAGCGGTTGAGTGACCGCAGGTGCGAGGATCGCTGGGCAGAGGAGGATTTTTATAAACTGGACTTGGCCCATTGTTCTTCCATTTTTCACTTGGTGGAGGCGATTTTGGAGAGCTTCAAGGAGGGATTTTCTTCAAGCAACACAAGGTAAATGATTCCAACTTATTATAAGTTAAATACATGATTTGTATGAGGATTTATACATAAAAATTAGTAGAAATTTGTGGGGTTTTGGTAGAAAATCTAGAAATTTGTATTTTTGGAATTTAACCACAAATTTGGATAAGGAATTGGAAACGAATTATATATTTGAGTTCGTGAGGCTATAGGTAATGGTTATCTTTGAATATTTCAGAATCTGGGCACGTGGGTCGAGGGTTGCTTTATTGATTTTTCGAGCAGAGTTAGAAATCTTTATAAATTGATTAATTATGAATATTAGATATTTTGATTGGGTTGCAACTTATTTGACTAGTTTTGGAGCGACGGGCATCGGTTTGAGGTGTTAGGGAGGCTTTGGAGCCGGTTATGGAATTTCGGAGTAAGGTAAGTCTCCTTTCTAACCTTGTAAGAGGGAATTAACCCCATAGGTGAACTAAATTATCGCTTGCTTCTATTTGTGGGGGCTACGTACGCACGAGGTGACGAGAGCCTGTACGTAGTTACTAGCTATGCCTATGTCTAGGTAGTTTTAGGCTCACATCATGCCTTGTTGATATTGTTATTGATTTATATTTATTGACTGCCTTGAGAGGGAGCGATATTGAGTTTGCATATTAAATTTTTTGAAAGGAGTTGAAATTGAAGAACTTAAGATTTAAAAGGTTTCATTTGAACTTCGTAATTTCTAAAGGATTGAGTAATGCTATAATAGCTTACGAAATCTATGTGTAATCGCGTCACAGGTATGTTTCGCGAGCGGTGTAATTTCCTTAAAATGCTATCCCTTATTTTAAAAAGAATAAGGAAATAGATATCATTTTAATGTTAAATATATATTTGACCGCGTCGCACGTATGATTCACGAGCAGGGTATTTCCTTCTACCACTCTTATGGGATCGGGTCGTTCGCCTCGACATGATTTATGTACCACACTCTCATGGGAGTGGGCCGTTCGCCTCGGCCGGTTAATAGATGCATCTATGGTTCGCGCCGTTCGACCCTCGACAGTGCACAATTTACTTTTATGTTGGATCGGTCCGTACACCTTGGCACTTCTTATATATATATTATCCTCATGAAATCGTGCGTAATATTTGGCAAAAAGCCAGTGTATCTGAGGGGTTTTCCCTGATATGAATTATGACAACCTCTTTGATGAAATCCACTATATCTATCTATCTATCTATCTATATATATATGCTCCGATTATAGAGGGAACTTATTAGTTGAGAGCTTAAGTAAATTGTAAAGAGGAAAATTGTACCACGTGTTTTTATACTTGTTTGTTTCATATATTTACTCTGTCTCATATTTATTTACTTCTTTACTGTACCTGATATTATTGGACCATTAGTAAGTGTCGAAATCAACCCCTCGTCACTACTTATTCGGGGTTAGGCGGGATACTTACTGGGTACGCGTTGATTTAGATACTCACGCTACACTTGCTGTACATTTTTGTGCAGGTACTCATATGTTTAGCGGCCTTGTGGGCGTAGAGGTGCGATTAGGCAGGGACTTAGGTGAGCTGCATCCTTTACGACGATCCGCATCCAACGGAGTCTCCCTCAGAGTATTGTATTTTCTTTTCTGTCCAAATTTGTATCCCGGACAGTTATTGTATTTTATTTTATCTTCCTAGTTGATGATCATGAACTTGTGACACCGGATTTTAAGATGATTTTGAGTTGTGCTGTATTGGAATTTTTAAATATATTATTATTTATTTTGTAAGCTTCATCTTTTACGATTAAACTGAAGGAAAATATGATTTCAAAAGTAACAAAAATGAGAACCCATTTAAGTATTCATTGTTGGCTTACCTGACAGTGGTGTCCGGCGCCATCACGATCTTTATTAATTTTGGGTCGTAACAATATGGTATCACAGCACTAGGTTCACTTAGGTCTCACGAGTCATGAGCAAGTCCAGTAAAGTCTTGCAGATCGGTACAGAGATGTCTTTACTTATCTTTGAGAGGCTACTGGGCTGTTAGGAGCACTTCCCTTCTTGATTCCTCATCGTGCGAGTTGATCCCTTTAAGGCTTATGCTTTTATTTATTTCCTATTCAATCTTATGCGACGTGAAGCACTTGTTATCAATTAGGAATCGATGAATCGTAATGGTACTACAGATGTGGTGCAGGATGTTTCTCCCTGCGTAATTGATTGGGATATTATCGTCGCCTTGCGGAAAGTCGTTCTGTCGTTTCAGCTCAGTATCAGTACTACTTTAAGTTTTGAGATTTGGCATTGATTTTTATGACGATTCGTGCATTGCTATCGCATAGTGTGGTGTAATAGTAAGATGCTTGTCTATACGTCGAAGCAATGACTGACTTGGAAGGATGTTTACTCAGTGCAAGGTTTAGAGCTTTAGTATTTTATCCCGGCGGAGGAAAGGCAGTCGGACTATGAATGTTCAAGCTTGGATTAATGAGGTAACGAGACTTGGTATTTTTGAGCATGGTGGAATTTTCATTTGTGATGTGGTGTCATCGTCTTTGATTGAATGTGTTAAGTTCACAGGTGTTATGGTCTTCATCAATTGCCTTTGGGGCAGAGTAGTATGGGATGGTGCCGGGAAACAGTCGTAAGAGATATTGGAGTGCAGCACTTTCATAATCGAATGGGTATTTCTAATGTTGACGGCTAGAGAAATATGACCTTCGAAAAGGTTTGAAGTTAGTAGCGATCTATTAGTTCAAATGCTACAGAGAGGGATTTTGATTTAAGGAAACAACTGGGCAGTGAAGGATGAGGAAGGACATGTGGGAGGCGTCTTGCGGTGGTTAAACTTCTAGAAGGCCAAGTGTGAGAAGCAGGTGGCGAGTAGTTTCTTAAAGGAGTGAGTTTGACCAAAGAGGGAGAGTGGCAGAGTAGCATGTGGGTTCTGGGATAGGATAGCTACATGCCTTGGGGGAGGTTTAGACTGATTTGGGATTCATGGTGGACAGTGACTAGGTCTACGGGCTTAATTTTGCATAGTGGCTGCTATGCGGAGGAAGGTTGGATACGACGGAAAGGAGTTGCTTGATATGAATAAGGATACAACATGACTTTGGATTCGAATGTGTCATCGCACCTTTAGTTTATGTCAGTTTGGAGTGAACGGGTTTGTACAACTGGTGATGGTTTATTGGTTTCATAGTAATTGTGCTCGGTGCCGCATCGTTGGAAGGTTTCGAAGAATTTGGCGAGTCGATAGTGCGAGGTCATGTAAGAGAGGAAGAATGAACCTTGGTGGGTTCCAGAGTTAGGCAATGGTAGCTCCGAGCTAAGTGGGAGAGGCTCACTGCCTACGATTGGATTTCATGGTTATCTACATGTGAAGTTTCTGGTTATCGGTGTATTGGTGGGTTATTTCGAATAAGGAAAGAGAACATCAGTGGTAATTTGAGCAAGGATTTGAGGTATGTGTGATATAATTGGCCTTATTGACCCATGTTCAGGCTTTGGGAAGATTCAGAATTTATGCTTCGTGTATGGGTGATTTACAAGGAAAATGATTCAGTCGTGTGCTTCTTTGAAAGGGTGTTCATGTGCTAGTGGAGCCTTGGAATTTGATTATTCAAAGTGGGTGACTCTCAACAACGGTCCTAGTGAATTCAAAAGTTAAAAATGCGGTTCATAAGGATTTCAAGCCAGCAGTATGGTTAAGAATCGATCTTTTGTAGCAGATTGTGAAAAGGGGCTTAGAGTGTTCTATGATATCTTCGGCTTGCAGTGCATCATTTAGAGGAATGAGAGAAAATGACTTCAGATTCGTAGAGGAATTATCAGGATGGGCCTACCAGTTGAGGATGCGAATATGCGCATAAGGAGGGTATGAGATGGTTCGTGGGATTTGAGACAACATGGTCTCGTGATATAAGGTCACTCAGGATGAGTGCGGATTTGGGTTCTTGATGTTTTGAATGAATTTATTATTATTATTATTCCTAAGGCAGGTCCATAGTAAATTAAAAGAAGTCGGATCGGTTAGCAATGGTTGAATTGGCATGATGGTGGCAATGATCAGTTCCTTCAGCATGTTAAGTTACACCT
>AWOL01S0023649.1:7882-23031 GCA_000715115.1 Nicotiana otophora
GGATTTTAGTCAATCTCCAGGCCTCACGTTTTGAATTAATAAAGAACTATGACATGTTGTCACTCTGGGCCTCTATAGGTGTACCGAATTCATTCACTTGGTACTGTGTCGAACTTACGACTATCCTTATCCCTTTACAGTATCTAGGTAGGTCATACTATGCCATAATAATTACTTCGGTTTATTAGTACCGAGGTCTGCTACAACTCCAGGTTACTCTCTCACTGCTTATACTATTTGTATAAATCTATGTCCTTTAATGCTTCCTCATTATTATTCATCTTAAGAATGACAATCTAATCTCCTCTCATACTTTGTAACTTTTATTCATCCATTGTTGTTCACCTTAATGTTGATCTATAACCGACCACCCATATGGTGAAACCTCTTACGTAATACATTGTCACTAGAGCTCACATCTCATCGGGGAACATCTTAAGTGATTTGCTTGATCCACCTAGAGGCGATACTATACTTCAATAACCGTATTTCGTAGCATCCCAACGTGATTCATCTTAAGGGGTATTCTAATTCCATGCAATTCATGAAATCCCTTCTCTTTGAATCAATACTCAATCGAAGGCCTAAATGTCATCCGCTTATCATTTATCACAATTACACTCTCATTTTACCACCAGAGCAGCTTCTCACTTACCTTTTCTTATCCTTACTCCTGTCTACCTAAGACCTTGTCACTCTACCATATTTTAGCTTGCGGCTTATACATATCTATTTATACTACTTGCAATCTTCCTTTAAATTACTAGCACCATGGATTTCCTTATGTTATTCTGGAACCTCAAGCGAGACATCATGTCGTCTCTAACTATTCTTTACTCTCTTAACTAGACCTTTCGGTACCTGGAAACCATAGGTTGGAAGATATGCCACTGATGACACCACTATCATTTTTGAATACTGGATCACGGTGCTTCTAGCCCTCTATCTGAAGTCTAGACTATTCACAACTTTCTGAACTTTAGTATCTTATACCTTCTTTACCTTTACCTTTCTTACCTTTAAATCATGCATTGTATCTTATGTCACTTTCATAACCTCCCTTTCTCATAGGTGGAATTCACGTCCACACCTTAAAGCTCTACATAATACTTGCACCTGTGAAGCATACATAATCAAGCGGCAGCTTCATATTGACTTCTTTTGAGGTTCGTACTCTTCTAACATGCTTTATCATAGAGCCATTATAGAATATGTCAGTTTTACTATCTCTTTTGTACCTCCTATATTAAGAGTGATTCTGCAATGTTCTGAATCACGGTTTCTATAATCATCGGGGTGTAATAATCAGACTCCTGATTCACTTAGTTGATGTAACTCTTTAGTTTCTTCTTCTATCGCAGCCTTTAAGTAGGCTTACTCTATCTTCGAATCTGCGGCTCAAGGTATTAGTTATTACTTTAGCCCTTCGTGGACACTATGGAACACCCATGATATAACCTTCTAACAATTCAAGCTTTTGTCAGTGACGTGGACTCAATTATTTATTTTAACTTATACTGGAGTCTCCTATAGCTGTATTAATGTCAATATATATATTGAATGGATAACACTCTGAAATCTTAAGTGCGTTCATAACATAGCTAACTTTGGGTCATTGATCGAATAATTCCTTTCGTTCCTTCTCAGCTTTCTTTAAAAGTAAGCAATTACTTTTCATGGTCGCTCTGCCACTTGTTGCATGAATACATGGCTTATCTTAGTACCCACACATATTGGAAATTCGTGCCGATAGGTTCCACTTTCTTATGGATTTTACTTTTCATTCCTTAGTCCCGATAGGTTCCACTTTCTTATGGAGTACATATAATATTGTAATGAGGCTGTTGTTACGAGATCATTTCTTTAGATAACTATGCTTATGTTGAAGCCTTCTTCCTTATTTCCTCAGCTAGTCTTTCGTTGTAGCACTTATGGGAGACCCTCTGACTCTTGTAATGTTGTGAGCTTGTTACATCGTATAACCGACGGAATTTCTTTATGTTCTTAGTTGCCTATAATTATACTTAGTTACTTAACTTTGCGCCTTTGTTCTGGTAGGGTTACTTCTGAATTAAAATTTTGACTGTCTCCCCAGTGGCACTCTTTTTTATTTCCGTAACACTTATGCGGTATATTTAACGACCCCAACTCCTATCTGAATATTTATCATGTATTACGATGTCATATCTGTGAGACTCAATTTCCTCTGCTAGGTTTCACTACGTTTATCTTGCATGATCTGCTGATTTATCTGAGACCTATTGTCTAGCCATAACTAGGTTTTTCCTGAATCAACTACTAACTACTCGTTGGTCCATTCTCACATCTATATCCCACGTACTCTCTCTTAAGTTATGTCATTTGTCTTAACTTACCACTCACACTAACTCGTTATGTATAAAGTGTCCATTCACACTTATTTATCAATAAAATCCTAGCTGGGAACCCTTACTACCTCTCCCCGGCGTCGTTCTTGCATAATGTTTTGGGGTCCTAACATATCTGTAGGATTTTAATAACCGCAGTCCCATCCCTTTCACATTGTTGTCGCATTCTTCCTTTACCATTCCATAGTTACCTAAACCACTCAACTCTGACTTAATACCATATCACACCATGTTCCCCCCTTTATGCAAGTACTAACATTTAAGGATATGAAGATTTACCCACAAATGTTTTACCTCTTCATCTTCGGCGTCTTTTGACATCTTCACTGACTCTTACTAGCCTTGCGGTAACCCTTTTGTACCGGGAATAACTGAATTTCTTACGCCCGAGGGTGACACCTAGTGTAATTGGAACACTTAGTCCCTTAATCTTAACTCTGCTCACAGTGCTTGCTTTAGGGAAGCATCTTCCTGAATGACATTTAAAGGTTATTCTTCCATTGTCCATCCTATCATTGCCAAAACGTGATCTCTGAAATTCTCATGATGGCGACTATTGTCAAATCTTTCGGTCCCTAAATCATGTTTGATATTTTTTCTTGTTTACTAGCCCATATTAATTTCTATTACTCTGGGGGTCTAACTTAGCTTTCTTGTAGTCATGTTGGAGTCACAAACTCAATTCTCGAAATAAGGATAAGACTTTATGGCATATAATCTTTTATAGTCTCAAGGCTTGTCACCTCTTTCATTTTCCTTTACTTGACAATAGACTCTGTCATCCTGTCATATTATGATTTACTGTTATCACCCTTTTATCACATCTTACTCGTAATGCTTCATTTACTATATTCTTATTCTCCTGCTAATATCTCTATCTATTACCTTATTCTAAAAACTTCAACAAAACATTCTTTCACTTTTAGTTCCCCTGGATCAATCCACCATTTTGGATTACTTTAACCCCAACTGAATACTGATATCCCATCCTTCTCTTAAACTATATCTGTTAGCTCCCATCGTGTCACGACCCAAACCACAGGGCCGTGATGGGCACCCAAAGCCTTACACAATCGAGTACCAATGTAACATATCTTTCTTATCATACCATCATGGGTAAGTGAGCCAGAAAGGCCGTCATGAGATAACGGGCNATCTGCTGATTTATCGGAGACCTATTGTCTAGCCATAACTAGGTTTTTCCTGAATCAACTACTAACTACTCGTTGGTCCATTCTCACATCTATATCCCACGTACTCTCTCTTAAGTTATGTCATTTGTCTTAACTTACCACTCACACTAACTCGTTATGTATAAAGTGTCCATTCACACTTATTTATCAATAAAATCCTAGCTGGGAACCCTTACTACCTCTCCCCGGCGTCGTTCTTGCATAATGTTTTGGGGTCCTAACATATCTGTAGGATTTTAATAACCGCAGTCCCATCCCTTTCACATTTTTGTCGCATTCTTCCTTTACCATTCCATAGTTACCTAAACCACTCAACTCTGACTTAATACCATATCACACCATCTTCCCCCCTTTATGGAAGTACTAATATTTAAAGATATGAAGATTTACCTACAAATGTTTTACCTCTTCATCTTCGGCGTCTTTTGACATCTTCACTGACTCTTACTAGCCTTGCGGTAACCCTTTTGTACCGGGAATAACTGAATTTCTTACACCCGAGGGTGACACCTAGTGTAATTGGAACACTTAGTCCCTTAATCTTAACTCTGCTCACAGTGCTTGCTTTAGGGAAGCATCTTCCTGAATGACATTTAAAGGTTATTCTTCCATTGTCCATCCTATCATTGCCAAAACGTGATCTGTGAAATTCTCATGATGGCGACTATTGTCAAATCCTTCGGTCCCTAAATCATGTTCGATATGTTTTCTTGTTTACTAGCCCATATTAATGTCTATTACTCCGGGGGTCTAACTTAGCTTTCTTGTAGTCATGTTGGAATCACAAACTCAATTCTCGAAATAAGGATAAGACTTTATGGCATATAATCTTTTATAGTCTCAAGGCTTGTCAACTCTTTCATTTTCCTTTACTTGACAATAGACTCTGTCATCCTGTCATATTATAATTTACCGTTATCACCCTTTGTATCACATCTTACTCGTAATGCTTCATTTACTATATTCTTATTCTCCTGCTAATATCTCTATCTATTACCTTATTCTAAAAACTTCAACAAAACATTCTTTCACTTTTAGTTCCCCTGGATCAATCCACCATTTTGGATTACTTTAACCCCAACTGAATACTGATATCCCATCCTTCTCTTAAACTATATCTGTTAGCTCCCATCGTGTCACGACCCAAACCACAGGGCCGTGATGGGCACCCAAAGCCTTACACAATCGAGTACCAATGTAACATATCTTTCTTATCATACCATCATGGGTAAGTGAGCCAGAAAGGCCGTCATGAGATAACGGGCCTATAAGGCCGGCCCAACATGATATAGAAACTTATACATATGACATACGGGCCTATAAGGCCAGCATGATCATTTGTATACTCAAACTATAGGCCGACAAGGACATACAAGTACCCATATACATGAAATCTGTCTATAAGCCTCTAAGAGTACATAAATGTCATAAAGGTAGGGACATGGCCCCACCATACCAATCAATACATATCCAAATCATACTGACCAAATAGGAAAATCTGGAGAAAGCGGAGTGCACAAATACCTTTCGCTGAGCTGATAGCCTACTATGAGAACTCTCAACCACTCAATCGGCACCTGCGGGCATGAAACGCAGCGTCCCCAGGCAAAAGGGATGTTAGTACAAATAATGTACCGAGTATGCAAGGCATGAAAGCAGTATAGAAAAGACATAGAAAAACATGGAGTAAAGAACTCAACCTGTATGTCTGAATAGCTCTTGAATCATGAAACATTTATAATGTCATGCATGTGCGTATAAATTCCATACCATGCATAAGTATATGCGTACATAACATCATCAAGCCTCTGAGGGCATCCCATCATATCATCTCAGCCACTGTGGGCGAAATCATCAACGTATACCAGCTGATCAGTTGGTGCTGCGTATATAACGCCATAACCTTTCCCATATCCCATATACATATAATATACACATATATAACGTCATCTGGTTATAGGTCAATGTACATATATAAATGAATGCAATGCATAATGAAGTACGTCAGTAAGATTTCTCGGAATATCATAAGATCAATATGCCTTAAGATAAGATCAAAATGAGGATATGACTTTAGGGCTTATGCTCTTCTATTTTCTCAAGGCCTATCTCCTCTTGTATTTTCCTTCACTTGACTATAGACTCTGTCATTCTGTCATATTTTGATTTACCGTTATCACCCATTTATCATATCTTACTCATAATACTTCATTAACGATCTTCGTATTTTCCAGCTAATATTTTTGTCTATCCCTTTATTGTGAAAACTTCAACAAAACATTTTTTCACTTTTAGCTCCCCTTGCTTCATCTCACTAGCTCTTTGGGATGCCTAACAGTCTCTCTCCCTTTTTTCGAGGGACGGGAGTCATACTAAGTTAAATATTTATCCCTTCTAGGATTTTACTGCATATCTTCTGAAATTTCTGAACATTCTAGTATTCACATATGACTGTACTATTCTAGAGTGCACCATCTGGGTGTATCGCAAGGAGAACTATTACCACGTTCGCAATATCCTTCAGAAATGTGAGCTAATGATAACAATCCACCCATAATTTTGGGTTACTCTAACCCCAGCTGGATCCCCATATCCCATTCTAGTCTTAACCAATATCTATTAGCTCCCATAGGGCATCAGTGGGATAGGTGTGGTCAATTGTATATATCTCTGTTACTGTTGAAACTAACTCAAAAGGTTTATTTTTCTCTGCCTGAATTGTAAATACCGATAATTTGCACTAACTGGGTACCTCGTATCCTTCCTCACCTTGCTTCTTTTACTTGTTGAAACTTGTATCTACCTTCTGATCCTCTCGCTTCTTTTTACCATAGTGGTGGATAGATATTCATGCCTTAGGACTCCTTATCAAGAAGCTTACACGTCGTAGTACACACATAATCTACTGAAGACCTGACATTTACTCATCATAAGCATGATGCAAAATTAAGTTCCTCTTACTCAACTCTTCCACAACCAAATTTAATCTCTTACCAACTATATTGTTGGATGTAGGTATCCTTGTATAACAACTAAACTAGAATTTAGGAGTTTGAATTATTACAACTGAGCTCTACCACACGATCTAGAGTAAGAAGAAAGAGTGACAATCCTAAATGCCCTGTAGCCTCATTCTTATAAGTGTGGTGCACAACACACCCATAAACAAGACTCTACTAGACATGGCTTGTAGATTCCCTAGGATATAACTACTCTGATACCACTTTTGTCATGATCCAAACCGTAGGGCCGTGACGGGCACTCGGTGCCTCACACAACCGAGTACCAACGTAACATATCTTTCTTATCATACTGTCATGAGTAAGTGGGCCAGAAGGGCTGTCATGAGATAATGGTAATAAAACATAAGGGAATGCTAGACATAAGATGACCCAACATGATATAGAAACTTATACATATGACATACGGGCCTATAAGGCCGAAATGATCATTTGCATACTCAAACCATAGGCCGACAAGGCCATACAAGTGCCCATATACATGACATCTGCCTACAAGCCTCTAAGAGTATATAAATGTCATAAAGGTAGGGACAGGGTCCCACCATACCAATCAATACATGTCCAAATCATACTAACCAAATAGGCAACTCTGGAGAAAGCGGAGTGCACAAATACCTTCCGCTGAGCTGATAGCCTACTATGAGAACTCTCAACCAGTTTATCGGGACCTACGGGCATGAAACGCAGCGTCCCCAGGCAAAAGGGACGTTAGTACAAATAAAGTACCGAGTATGCAAGGAATGAAAGCAGTATAGAAAAGACATAGAAGAAACATGGAGTAAAGAACTCAACCTGTATATCTGAATAGCTCTGTGAATCATGCAACATTTATAATGTCATGCATGTGCGTATAAATTCCGTACCATGCATAGGTATATGCGTACATAACATCATCAAGCCTCTGAGGGCATCCCATTATATCATCTCAGCCACCGTGGACGAAATCATCAACGTATACCAGTTGATCAGGTGGTGGTGCGTATATAACGCCATAACCTTTCCCATATCTCATATACATATAATATACGCATATATAACGCCATCTGGTCATAGGTCAATGTATATGTATAAATGAATACAATGCATAATGAAGTACGTCAGTAACATTTCTCGGAATATCATAAGATCAATATGCCTTAAGATAAGATCAAAATGAGGATATGACTTTATGACTTATACTCTTGTATTTTCTCAAGGCCTATATCCTCTTGTATTTTCCTTCACTTGACTATAGACTCTGTCATTCAGTCATAGTTTGATTTACCGTTATCACCCATTTATCATATCTTACTCATAATACTTCATTTACGATCTTCGTATTTTCCAGCTAATATTTTCGTCTATCCCTTTATTGTGAAAACTTCAACAAAATATTTTTTCACTTTTAGCTCCCCTTGCTTCATCTCACTAGCTCTTCGGGATGCCTAACAGTTTCTCTCCCTTTTTTTTCGAGGGACGGGAGTCATACTAAGGTAAATATTTATCCCTTCTAGGATTCCACTGTATATCTTCTGAAATGTCTGAACATTCTAGTATTCACATATGACTGTACTATTCTAGAGTGCACCATCTGGGTGTATCGCAAGGAGAACTATTACCACGTTTACAATATCCTTCGGAAATGTGAGCTAATGATAACACTCCACCCATAATTTTGGGTTACTCTAACCCCAGCTGGATCCCCATATCCCATTCTTCTCTTAACCAATATCTATTAGCTCCCATAGGGAATCATTGGGATAGGTGTGGTCAATTGTATATATCTCTGTTACTGTTGAAAGTAACTCAAAATGTTTATATTTCTCTGCCTGAATTGTAAATACCGATAATCCACACTAACTGGGTACCTCGTATCCTTCTTCACCTTGCTTCTTTTACTTGTTGAAACTTGTATCTACCTTCTGATCATCTCGCTGCTTTTTACCATAGTGGTGGATAGATATTCATGACTTAGGACTCCTTATCAAGAAGCTTACACGTCGTAGTACACACATAATCTACTGAAGACCTGAAATTTACCCATCATAAGCATGATGCAAAATCAATTTCCTCTTACTCAACTCTTCCACAACCAAATTCAATCTCTTACCAACTATATTGTTGGATGTAGGTATCCTTGTATAACGAATAAACTAGAATTTTGGAGTTTAAATTATTACAACTGAGCTCTACCACACGATCTAGAGTAAGAAGAAAGAGTGACAATCCTAAATGCCCTGTAGCCTCATTCTTATAAGTGTGGTGCACAACACACCCATAAACAAGACTCTACTAGACATGGCTTGTAGATTCCCTAGGATATAACTACTCTGATACCACTTTTGTCATGATCCAAACCGTAGGGCCGTGACGGGCACTCGGTGCCTCACACAACCGAGTACCAACGTAACATATCTTTCTTATCATACTGTCATGAGTAAGTGGGCCAGAAGGGCTGTCATGAGATAATGGTAATAAAACATAAGGGAATGCTAGACATAAGATGACCCAACATGATATAGAAACTTATACATATGACATACGGGCCTATAAGGCCGAAATGATCATTTGCATACTCAAACCATAGGCCGACAAGGCCATACAAGTGCCCATATACATGACATCTGCCTACAAGCCTCTAAGAGTATATAAATGTCATAAAGGTAGGGACAGGGTCCCACCATACCAATCAATACATGTCCAAATCATACTAACCAAATAGGCAACTCTGGAGAAAGCGGAGTGCACAAATACCTTCCGCTGAGCTGATAGCCTACTATGAGAACTCTCAACCAGTTTATCGGGACCTACGGGCATGAAACGCAGCGTCCCCAGGCAAAAGGAACGTTAGTACAAATAAAGTACCGAGTATGCAAGGAATGAAAGCAGTATAGAAAAGACATAGAAGAAACATGGAGTAAAGAACTCAACCTGTATATCTGAATAGCTCTGTGAATCATGCAACATTTATAATGTCATGCATGTGCGTATAAATTCCGTACCATGCATAGGTATATGCGTACATAACATCATCAAGCCTCTGAGGGCATCCCATTATATCATCTCAGCCACCGTGGACGAAATCATCAACGTATACCAGTTGATCAGGTGGTGGTGCGTATATAACGCCATAACCTTTCCCATATCTCATATACATATAATATACGCATATATAACGCCATCTGGTCATAGGTCAATGTATATGTATAAATGAATACAATGCATAATGAAGTACGTCAGTAACATTTCTCGGAATATCATAAGATCAATATGCCTTAAGATAAGATCAAAATGAGGATATGACTTTATGACTTATACTCTTGTATTTTCTCAAGGCCTATATCCTCTTGTATTTTCCTTCACTTGACTATAGACTCTGTCATTCAGTCATAGTTTGATTTACCGTTATCACCCATTTATCATATCTTACTCATAATACTTCATTTACGATCTTCGTAATTTCCAGCTAATATTTTCGTCTATCCCTTTATTGTGAAAACTTCAACAAAATATTTTTTCACTTTTAGCTCCCCTTGCTTCATCTCACTAGCTCTTCGGGATGCCTAACAGTTTCTCTCCCTTTTTTTTCGAGGGACGGGAGTCATACTAAGGTAAATATTTATCCCTTCTAGGATTCCACTGTATATCTTCTGAAATGTCTGAACATTCTAGTATTCACATATGACTGTACTATTCTAGAGTGCACCATCTGGGTGTATCGCAAGGAGAACTATTACCACGTTTACAATATCCTTCGGAAACGTGAGCTAATGATAACACTCCACCCATAATTTTGGGTTACTCTAACCCCAGCTGGATCCCCATATCCCATTCTTCTCTTAACCAATATCTATTAGCTCCCATAGGGAATCATTGGGATAGGTGTGGTCAATTGTATATATCTCTGTTACTGTTGAAAGTAACTCAAAATGTTTATATTTCTCTGCCTGAATTGTAAATACCGATAATCCGCACTAACTGGGTACCTCGTATCCTTCTTCACCTTGCTTCTTTTACTTGTTGAAACTTGTATCTACCTTCTGATCATCTCGCTGCTTTTTACCATAGTGGTGGATAGATATTCATGACTTAGGACTCCTTATCAAGAAGCTTACACGTCGTAGTACACACATAATCTACTGAAGACCTGAAATTTACCCATCATAAGCATGATGCAAAATCAATTTCCTCTTACTCAACTCTTCCACAACCAAATTCAATCTCTTACCAACTATATTGTTGGATGTAGGTATCCTTGTATAACGAATAAACTAGAATTTTGGAGTTTAAATTATTACAACTGAGCTCTACCACACGATCTAGAGTAAGAAGAAAGAGTGACAATCCTAAATGCCCTGTAGCCTCATTCTTATAAGTGTGGTGCACAACACACCCATAAACAAGACTCTACTAGACATGGCTTGTAGATTCCCTAGGATATAACTACTCTGATACCACTTTTGTCATGATCCAAACCGTAGGGCCGTGACGGGCACTCGGTGCCTCACACAACCGAGTACCAACGTAACATATCTTTCTTATCATACTGTCATGAGTAAGTGGGCCAGAAGGGCTGTCATGAGATAATGGTAATAAAACATAAGGGAATGCTAGACATAAGATGACCCAACATGATATAGAAACTTATACATATGACATACGGGCCTATAAGGCCGACATGATCATTTGCATACTCAAACCATAGGCCGACAAGGCCATACAAGTACCCATATACATGACATTTGCCTACAAGCCTCTAAGAGTATATAAATGTCATAAAGGTAGGGACAGGGCCCCACCATACCAATCAATACATGTCCAAATCATACTGACCAAATAGGCAACTCTGGAGAAAGCGGAGTGCACAAATACCTTCCGCTGAGCTGATAGCCTACTATGAGAACTCTCAACTAGTCTATCGGGACCTGCGGGCATGAAACGCAGCGACCCCAGGCAAAAGGGATGTTAGTACAAATAAAGTAGCGAGTATGCAAGGAATGAAAGCAGTATAAAAAAGACATAGAAGAAACATGGAGTAAAGAACTCAACCTGTATGTCTGAATAGCTCTGTGAATCATGCAACATTTATAATGTCATGCATGTGCGTATAAATTCCGTACCATGCATAGGTATATGCGTACATAACATCATCAATCCTCTGAGGGTATCCCATTATATCATCTCAGCCACTGTGGGCGAAATCATCAACTTATACCAGTTGATCAGGTGGTGGTGCGTATATAACGCCATAACCTTTCCCATATCCCATATACATATAATATACGCATATATAACGCTATCTGGTCATAGGTCAATGTATATGTATAAATGAATGCAAAGCATAATGAAGTACGTCAGTAACATTTCTCGGAATATCATAAGATCAATATGCCTTAAGATAAGATCAAAATGAGGATATGACTTTAGGGCTTATACTCTTGTATTTTCTATAGGCCTATATCCTCTTGTATTTTCCTTCACTTGACTATAGACTCTGTCATTCAGTCATAGTTTGATTTACCGTTATCACCCATTTATCATATCTTACTCATAATACTTCATTTACGATCTTCGTATTTTCCAGCTAATATTTTTGTCTATCCCTTTATTGTGAAAACTTCAACAAAATATTTTTTCACTTTTAGCTCCCCTTGCTTCATCTCACTAGCTCTTCGGGATGCCTAACAGTTTCTCTCCCTTTTTTTTCGAGGGACGGGAGTCATACTAAGGTAAATATTTATCCCTTCTAGGATTCCACTGTATATCTTCTGAAATGTCTGAACATTCTAGTATTCACATATGACTGTACTATTCTAGAGTGCACCATCTGGGTGTATCGCAAGGAGAACTATTACCACGTTTACAATATCCTTCGGAAACGTGAGCTAATGATAACACTCCACCCATAATTTTGGGTTACTCTAACCCCAGCTGGATCCCCATATCCCATTCTTCTCTTAACCAATATCTATTAGCTCCCATAGGGAATCATTGGGATAGGTGTGGTCAATTGTATATATCTCTGTTACTGTTGAAAGTAACTCAAAATGTTTATATTTCTCTGCCTGAATTGTAAATACCGATAATCCGCACTAACTGGGTACCTCGTATCCTTCTTCACCTTGCTTCTTTTACTTGTTGAAACTTGTATCTACCTTCTGATCATCTCGCTGCTTTTTACCATAGTGGTGAATAGATATTCATGACTTAGGACTCCTTATCAAGAAGCTTACACGTCGTAGTACACACATAATCTACTAAAGACCTGAAATTTACTCAACATAAGAATGATGCAAAATCAAGTTCCTCTTACTCAACTCTTCCACAACCAAATTCGATCTCTTACCAACTATATTGTTGGATGTAGGTATCCTTATATAACGAATAAACTAGAATTTAGGAGTTTGAATTATTACAACTGAGCTCTACCACACGATCTAGAGTAAGAAGAAAGAGTGATAATCCTAAATGCCCTGTAGCCTCATTATTATAAGTGTGGTGCACAACACACCCATAAACAAGACTCTACTAGACATGGCTTGTAGATTCCCTAGGACAGAACTTCTCTGATACCACTTTTGTCATGATCCAAACCGCAGGGCCGTGACGGGCACTCGGTGCCTTACACAACCGAGTACCAATGTAACATATCTTTCTTATCATACTGTCATGGGTAAGTGGGCCAGAAGGGCAGTCATGAGATAACGGTAATAAAACATAAGGGAATTCTAGACATAAGACGACCCAACATGATATAGAAACTTATACATATGACATACGGGCCTATAAGGCCGACATAATCATTTGTATACTCAAACCATAGGCCGATAAGGCCATACAAGTACCCATATACATGAAATCTGCCTACAAGCCTCTAAAAGTACATAAATGTCATAAAGGTAGGGACAGGGCCCCACCATACCAATCAATACATGTCCAAATCATACTGACCAAATAGGAAACTCCGGAGAAAGCGGTGTGCGCAAATACCTTCCGCTGAGCTGATAGCCTACTATGAGAACTCTCAACCAGTCTATCGGGACCTGTGGGCANAACATAATCATTTGTATACTCAAACCATAGGCCGACAAGGCCATACAAGTACCCATATACATAAAATCTTCCTACAAGCCTCTAAGAGCACATAAATGTCATAAAGGTAGGGACAGGGCCCCACCATAACAATCAATACATGTCCAAATTATACTGACCAAATAGGCAACTCCGGAGAAAGCGGAGTGCGCAAATACCTTCCGCTGAGCTGATAGCCTACTATGAGAACTCTCAACCAGTCTATCGGGACCTGTGGGCATGAAATACAGTGTCCCCAGGCAAAAGGGACGTTAGTACAAATAAAGTACCGAGTATGTAAGGCATGAAAGCAGTATAGAAAAGACTTGAAAGAAACATGGAGTAAAGAACTCAACCTGTATGTCTGAATAGCTCTGTGAATCATTGAAACATTTATAATGTCATGCATGTGCATATAGATTTCATATTATGCATAGATATATGCGTACATAACATCATCAAGCCTCTGAGGGCATCCCGTCATATCATCTCAGCCACTGTGGGCGAAATCATCAATGTATATCAGCTGATCAGTTGGTAGTGCGTATATAGCGCCATAACCTTTCCCATATCCCATATATATATATATAAAATATACGCGTATATAATGCCATCTGGTCATCGATCAATGTACATGTATAAATGAATGTAATGTATAATGAAGTACGTTAGTAAGATTTCTCGGAATGTAATAAGATCAATATGCCTTAAGATAGACTTTAGTAACTTACGTATTTTTCGGATACCCATGAACAAAAGTTATAATAATAGGACACATGGGGAACCAATAACATAGGCACCCCTAGTACTTCTATGAATAGAGTCATTTATGAAAGTTTCGCGTTTGCACGTTTCGATTGTATCATATGGATAATGCCAAAAGGATAGAATGGATAGACGTAACATACCTCAAGTTGTCAATGCAACTCAACAACAAGCTTACGACAACTAGCGCGCCAACCCTATAATAGAGAAATACATGTACAACTTAGATGGCGCTAGTATATCACGTATCTCAAACGATAACTCGATTCTTAAAATAAAACGGACAGCATTTCCCCTTATTTTACTGCTCCCTCAAGACTACTATAGACGAGATACAAACACAATACAATCAGCAACTCAAAAACAACCCAAATACAATTCGGGATCTTCAATACAACAAAAATCCTAAATATACCACAACACGCCCAATCAACAAGTTATCAATTAGCCTGAAATTGAAACGACGAGCGACCAGCCTACTACCCTGCCACATATGGCATTTCTCCACACTCTTCATCCTTCCAAACTCCTTAAATAAGTATAAGAATATGCCAACATGAGTGGACTACAAAACAGTCCAATAAAAGTGAAATAAATCGAACTCACGACTTCCGATCACCATCCCATGAGTTCTAACTATCAGGAAATGAATTTATCAGCCTTCCTTGATACTCCATCCGTTTCAATTTATGTGAACCTATTTCCTTTTTAGTCCGTGCCAAAAAGAATGA
>AWOL01S0023653.1:7508-48073 GCA_000715115.1 Nicotiana otophora
GG
The DNA here is from genome assembly GCA_000715115.1 of Nicotiana otophora. Taxonomy (NCBI): domain Eukaryota; kingdom Viridiplantae; phylum Streptophyta; class Magnoliopsida; order Solanales; family Solanaceae; genus Nicotiana; species Nicotiana otophora. The sequence continues at coordinate 7,511 of AWOL01S0023653.1, forward strand.
CTGTTTATGATTTCATCATTTTTGCTCACCTTTGCATTGAGCCTTTGTTTGAAAAACTGTTGGAAAAATGCCTTTAAATGATTTTTACTGGAACCGGGTTTAAACGAGATAATTTGATTCAAACACTAATTTTTAAAACATGTTGTACTTTACCGCGATTTCATGATATGAATGTTATATGCTTTATTGCTCGTCACTACTGCTCAGTCTTTATTTATTGTTGTTACTTACTGAGTTGGCGTACTCACGTTACTACCTGCACCTTGTGTGCAGATTCAGGTGTAGCTGGACACGGTAGCGATTATTGAGTATTTTGGTTGCAGATCTTTCTTGGAGATAGCGAGGTAGCTGTTTGGCGATCGCAGCCCCTGCTCTTCTCCCTCTTATCTTCCTCTAGTTGTGTTTAGCTATTTTCTGGGTTGAGTTAGCCTTGATATTGTTAGACAGATTGTAGTATATGCTCATGACTAGTGACACCCCGATGTCGGGATTTTCGTTTCCGCACTTCTATTTTTTTTCTTTGATTTGAACTCTTTAAATAAAGGTTTATGTTAAATAACCTTGAAATTATCTTTAAAATAAAAATATCGGTTTGTTTTGGAAATGAGTCGGCTTGCCTAGTTCCACGATAGGCGCCATCACGACAGGGGTTAGTTTTGGGTCGTGACAGTTAAATACATGGTTTATGGATAAGTCATAACATGTAAATTAGGGAAAATTACGGATTTAGATGAAAACCTAGGTTTTTGATAAAAATGGGATTTAACCACGAAATTCGTTATGGAATTTAGTAAAAATCATATATTTATGTTCCTAAGGTTGTGGGTAACAACTTTCTTTAAACAATTTCTGCAACCCGAGCATGTAGGCCCGGGGTAAATTTTAGGAACCTTGCAATTTAAGTTGGGTAATCACTTAAATGGTAGAATTATGAACCTTTGAGCATAGATTGATTAGTTTATGTAATGTTTGACTAGCTTCGAGTTGTTGGGCATCAAATTTGGAGATTTGAGCGCGTTCTTGAATTGGGAAGTAGGCTTTGAGATGAGGTAAGTCTCCTTTCTAACTTTGTAAGAAGGAACTTACCCCATAGGTAAACTTAATGAATATGTGTTGTTGTTTGTAGGGGGGACACGTACGCATGGAGTGACGAGAGTCCGTACGTAGCTACTATTCCTGTTATGTCCGGGTAGTCTTAGGCTTACACCATGCCTTGTTGATATGATTATTGCTTTATATATGTTGTTTGCCTTGAGAAGGGTGGATTGGAGTGTGCTTATTAAATGTTTCAAAAAGGAATTTGGAATTTGAGGAAAAATAATGGGATCTTAAAAGTTTGCATTTGAATGTTGTATTTCGAAAAGAATGGGAGAGTACTATAAAACTTTATGAGATCTTTGTATAACCGCGTCGCATGTATGATTCGCGAGCAGGGTAATTCCTTAAATTTATGTTTGACCGCGTCGCATGTATGATTCGCGAGCGGGGAAAATAGATGCATCTATGGTCCGCGCCATTCGACCCTCGGCAGTGCATAGTTTAAATATTTTTGTTGGATCGGGTCGTACGACCTCGGCATAATTGCGCATGCTAGTTATTTGGAAATTCTTCATGGTTTATTCTGCTTAAATTCCTTGAAATGTAAGTTGCTAAATGGTATTACTGAAATTTAAGTTATAATTATGAAAGAAGGACTTATCTCTTCCTATTGTTGAATTGACAGTATCATTCACGATATCCATGCTTAGTATAATGCTTTAAATTACATTATTATTGGCCTAGTAAGTGTGAAGTCGACCCCTCGTCACTACTTCTTCGAGGTTAGGCGGGATACTTACTGAGTACATATTGTTTATGTACTCATACTATGTTTCTATACTTAATTGTACAAGATCTGAGACTGGTGCATCTAGTTACCCACCTGGCGTGCATACTTGATCTTGGACCGAGTGAGCTGCCCCTTCTGAGCCGTTCAGCAGCATGCCGGAGTTTCTCTTTTGTGTTTATCTATCTATTCTGTTTCAGATAGTAGGATAGTCATCTTTTGTATTTTCTACTAGTTGCCCACATACTTGTGACACCAGATCTTGGCACGCATTAGTAGACTTGATTTTCAGCTTGGGTTGTAATTCAATAGTTATAACTGTTTTTAGATATTTTCGTTTGTTTGCCTTAAAAATCCTTTATTACCAAATATTTTAAAAATAAGTAAAATGAAATAGGAAATTACTAAGTTGTTCATTGTTGGCTTGTCTAGCAACGGTGTTGGATGCCACCACGGCTTGACATGGAGTTGGGTCGTGACACTTGAGGTATAAATGCACAGCGTGCGCAGTTCTCAAGTCCCCTTCTATCTTATCTTTGCTGTGTATTATCTTTCAAACAGCTTGAATTTTATTCAGACCATTATTTGTATTATCCTAGTTGCTCGTGCACTCGTAACACCAGATTTGGGGATGTATTTTGATGATTCAATTGTTGTGGTCTTCCGCACTTTATTTCAGTAATTGACTTCCGCTTAAATTGATTTGTTTAAAAATGGCTAAGATTTTTCTAACATTGGCTTTCCTAGCAAGTGAAATGTTAGGCGCCATCACGGTCCTGAAGGTGGGAATTTCGGGTCGTGATAAAAACACACCATAAAAAATATAAACTCCAATCCATTAATCTTTATTTCAATCAATAAATCGCTTCAAATCCATCAAAAAAAATTGGATTATACACATCCAGGATAAAATACTGAATAATATCCTTTCAGATGATAGACCTCCAATATAATATACAGGAAGTAAAATTTTAAAGTCTTTAATTCCAGCAAATTGTTCTGGATACAACTTCTCCATTGTTTTACACTTCTCCATTATAATATACTGGCTCATTACGCTTCATAAGTAGCATTTCCAGCATATTATACAGGAACCAAACAAAATAATAACTCCAGCTAGTTATACTAGAATATCATCAACAAAAATTATGAAATCCTACTTATTATACATAAATACACACCATAAAAAATATAAACTCCAATCCATTAATCTTTATTTCAATCAATAAATCGCTTCAAATCCAGCAAAAAAAAACTAGATTATACTCATCCAATATAAAAAACTGGATAATATCCTTTCAGGTGATAGACCTCCAGCATAATATACAGGAAACAAAAATTCTGAAGCTTTTAACTCCAGCAAATTGTTCTGGATATCAATCAATAAAGTATTTACATATCAACATAAGAGAAAGATCTGAAACAAATAAAGCATATTTTATATATGATACAAAAACTAAGTTTACGAATGTATTTACACTTAAGAATATCCAAGTGCTAAAGGATATTTACAAAACTTATTTCCATTCTCTCCATAATCATCACGAACCTCCTCTGGAGGAGTTGAATACCCTGATTTGTGTTTCCAATCTGCATGTCCCTGTAGACTTAAACCAAGATAGTCACAATAATATTTGATTGTAGTGGGCACTAATATCATAACATCTTCACCCTTCATAAACATATTAATATATCTTATGACAAATGCACCACAACTTTTGTTTCCTTTCTGTTTTGGTGCTTCTTTCCAGTGAACCACAAATGGTTGATATTCATGCCCAAATGTAGGATGCAAGTCACCGAAGTTATAATGCTTCAAAATCACAGGAATGAAATGTTGATAAGGAAGAACTTGCTGCATTATAACATTATACTATTCGCTCTTGTACATTGAATCATAGACATTTATGGTCTTTTCATTCAAGTATAACACTTCCAAAAAATAATGAGTGCTAGAATCTAATGGAATTTCACCATTTACCAAATCTGCAGGAAGTCGAATTGGACAGAAAATTTTTTTCAACAGATGTCCATGGAATCCCACATTTACGATTCTCACACAATATATACTGACAAAGGCCAAATCCCAGTCCGGAAGGGTTATTCCAAAATTTAAACTCATCCCAGTCTTTTGGATTATTAGTCCAATCCGCATATGCTAGATCCAAAGTGTCGTCAAAGCCCACATCAGTTGTTGTCGAAGCAAATGGATACTCATTGATATGATATATATGCTTCTTCCTCAGATAATACAATAAAACATCTATGTGCTGAATAAAAAACATAAATAAATCTATGTCAAATATGATACAAAATAAAACTTGAACTCACAATGTAAAACAGATATACATACCACATCATGAAAATAATACTTGTCATCTACAATCCCTTTAAAGAACATTCTTGACTAAATTTTCTCATTGTAAAGTTCATATGGCTTTGCTTGTAGAAAAGGATCTACTTTGTAAATATCTTTTACTCTCCTAAAAAACAAAGATAGAACAAAGATGAAAAACACAATAATAAAAGAATTATTAATAACATCTAAATCATATAAAAATACAATAAAAACATAGCAAAACTTACTTTGGAAGACGACCTTTTCTCTTGTTTTCTTTTAAACATGTTTCAAACTTTTCCTCCACCTTTCTGATTACTTTCCCATAATGCCAGCAACATCTACGAACATATTTCAAACTCCAATTAATACGTTTACTTGTACCCTTATATGGAGATTTTAAATGCCAACTGGCATTACGAATTCTTTTTCCTATATCAAGTGGTTCTTCTACTTCATATGCACTTTATCCAAACTGTGGTACTGCCATGACCCAAAAATCTCACCCGTCGTGATGGCACCTATCTCATTACTAGGTAAGCCGATAATCTTAATAAATCACATTTCTTTTTAATTTAAAAACACTAGAATTAAATTCATCAGAAGAAATCCCACAGGTACAAATATAAACACTCCTAAAATCCGGCGTCACTGAGTACATGAGCATCTAATATGAATACAAGTCTGGAAAAATACGGTCTATAATAGTCTGAGACCAAATACAGTAAACAAATAGATAGGGAAGGAGAGACAAGGTCTGCGAAACACGACAGCTACCTCTGAATCTCCGAAAAATCAATTGTGTGAAAAAATCAACACCCAATATGTCTGGGAATACCTGGATCTGCACACGAAGTACATGGTGCAGTATGAGTACAACCAACTCAGCAAGTAACAATACTAAATAAAGAACTTAAAGTAGGGACGAGCTTCACAGCTGAGTCCAATTACAGTAATTTCCAACATAATAAGGTAGCCGTGCTTTCAAGTTCAACATTTATGGTCAAAATAGTAATTTCATGTCAATTTCAACTGAAACATAAGATAATATCTCTTAGAAATTTCCAAAACGGTGATATATGACAGTTGAAGTACAACAGTAATGAAATCAAATGCATCCTCTCAGGACCACAGTCACTTAGCCATTCCATTCACTCAATACTCTGCACTCAACACTCGCACTCAGTAGGTACCTGCGCTCACTAGAGGTGTGTACAGACTCCGGAGGGGCTCCTTCATCCCAAGCGCTATAATCCGCACGGACAACTCACGTGCTATAGTATCAATATCTGGATCCACACGGAAAACTCACGTGTTGTACGGATAACTCACGTGCTATAGTATAATATCTGGATCCGCACGGATAACCCACCTGCAATAGTATAATATATGGATCTGCACGAACAACTCACGTGCTATAGTATAATATCTCACAATCAGGCCCTCAGCCTCACTCAGTCATAAATCTCTCCAGTCTTTTACTGGATTCGCAGGTTAGGTTTGTTACTTATTGAGTACATGGGTTCCGTTGTACTCATACTATACTTTTGCACCTTGCGTGTAGATGTTGGGTGATGTTGTTGTTGTGTTCGTTGGGAGCTGGATCTGAAGATGTACCCGTGTTCCGGTTGTAGCTGCCTCTTGTTCGTGATAGCCTTAGATTCATAAAACTCTATTTATCTACTTTTCAAACAGATGATGTATTTACTTCATACCGGCTTTGTAAACTCTATTCTTAGAAGCTCATGATTTGTACTACTAGTTCTTGGGGAATGTATAAGATTAAGATTTTTCTTTACTTAAATTGCTTTAATAATTGTTATTGGAATTGGTTAATTGCCATCACGACTAGACGGATTTTGGGTCATGACAGGAGTAAAAGATGGGGGATAAAATAATGATATGATGCATCAATAATGAGAAATAGAGACTGAGATAAAATAAACAAGTAAACTATGATCGAGTACAAAACAACAATTAAGCAGATAGTTCAACATGTACACGACCTTTGGGGGTCCCTATAGTGCCAACACATAATCTAAACATGATTTGTGATTAAATTTCTCTACTACATGGAGAATGTACAGATAACAACAGATTATTCAATTACACAGTTCCATGGAATTTGACCCAGTTACAATTCCTATGGTACACGCTCACACGCCCGTCATCTAGCATGTGTGTTGCCTGAAAATCGATCACATAACACATAATCCGGGGTTTCATACCCTCAAGACCAAATTTAGAAGTGTTACTTACCTCAATCGGAGCAATTCTTTATTCCAATAAGCCTTTGCTTCGCGAATCGGCCTCCGAACGCCTCGAATCTAGTCACAATTAATTCGATTCAATCAACTCAAATTATAGGAATTAATTCCATATGAAAATACAAATTTTCCCACAAAAATCTGAAATTGCGCTCAAAATCGTCTGTGGAGCCCACGTCTCGAAACCCGACAAAAATTACTAACTATGAACGCCCATCCAACCACGAGTCCAACGATACAAATTTCACCGAATTCCGACATCAACTCGACCCTCAAATCTTCAATTAAAGTCTTTGAAGATTTCTACCATTTCAATTCAATCTTTACCCATTTGAACTCAACAATCTTTCCACAAACCTTATTGGTACATGTATGTATAAATAATACTCTTACAACCAAGAATCATACTCTTAATCCCCCATCTTTTACTCATGTCACGACCTAAAATCCGTCTAGTCGTGATGGCGCCTAACCCAACCCGCTAGGTAAGCCAATTAACCACTAACCAATTCTACTAACAATTATTAAAGTAATTTAAGTAAAGAAAAACCTTAATCTTATACATTCCCCAATAACTGGTAGTATAAATCATGAGCTTCTAAGAATAGAGTTTACAAAGTCGGTATGAAGTAAATACATCATTTGTTTGAAAAGTACATAAACAGAGTTTTATGAATCTAAGGCTACCATGAACAAGAGGCAGCTACAACCGGAACGCAGGTACATCTTCAGATCCAGCTCCCAACGAACACAGCAACAGCAGCAACCAACATCTGCACGCAAGGTGCAGAAGTGTAGTATGAGTACAACCGACCTCATGTACTCAATAAGTAACAAACCTAACCTTAAGTTAAAAGTAGTGACGGGATTGTACCAAGGTCGAATCCCAACTTCAGTAACCAACAATAGTTCATAACAACATAAACAAGTAATACCAGAAGTACCTCAACAATCAAATGCTCAACAAAAACATGATTTCTGAAAATAGTTCTGCCTTTCAAGTACATCAATGAAAACCCAAATCATTTACCGGAGTTGCCAAAAATATGAATAAGTTTGAAAACAATAATTTTCCCAAAATCCTTTCAATAATAAATAAGATGTTTCATTTTCTTTTCAGATAACCAGTGTAAAACAAATGCATCACTATGCCCATCTGCCAACATGTGTGAGAAATCATGAATAATGTGATATCATACAACATGAGGAAGAATACATCTCTATGCCTGTATGTCATGTGTGCATATCAATGCAATGTATCTCAGAGATGAACTCATATGCATACTCTCAGAGTATCAACTCACTCAGTCCTCCTCATCACTCAGTCCTCACAGTCACTCAATTTTCCCAATCGCTCGGCACTCGCACTCAGTAAGTACCTACGCTCACTGGGGGTGTGTACAGACTCCGGAGGGGCTCCTTCAGCCCAAGCGCTATAAACTGCACGGACAACACACGTGCTATAGTATAAATATCTGAATCCACATGGATAACTCACGTTTTGCGCGGACAACTCACGTGTTGCATGGACAACTCACATGTTATATAAAGCCTATAAGGCCTGCTGCAGGCGAGCAACCCCGATCTACATAATAATAATAATAATATATATAAAGCCAACATGGCCTACTGCGGCGTGCAGTCCGATCCCAAAAATATCCTCACAGTCAGGCCCTCGGCCTCCCTCAGTCATCAATCTCTCCAGTCTCTCTCTCATGGGCTCATAATGTCATGAAAATAGCCCGAAAATGATGATATGATGTATCAATAAATATCAACAGAGACTGAGATATGATAAGTAATGAAATGAATATGATTGAGTATGAATTTTCAATTTAAAACAAATAATTCACATCAATATGACCTGTGTGGGTCCCAATAATATTGGCACATAGCCTCAACATGATTTTTAATATGATTCTCAACTCAATTTCCTTAACACATAAAACTGCATAAAAAATGCCAAGATTATTTGGCTACCAAATTCTACGGAAACAATTATGTCACAATTTTTATGGTGCACGCCCATCACCTAGTATGTGCGTCACCTCCTAACAATTCACATAATAATATATTTAGGGTTCATGCCCTCAGCTCCAAGATTAGAAGAGTCACTTACCTCGAACAAGATGAATCCAAAGTCGAGCAAGTTAAACAATGCTCCAGAATTCCCATTCTGCGTGTATCAACTTTTGAACTACTCGAATCTAGCCACAATAAATTTGATTCAGTCCACACAATTAGAGGAATTAATTCCATATCAAAATACTAATATTTTTTCACAAAATCTGAAATTACACTCCAAATCGATTACAAGTCTCGGAATCCGGCAAAACTCATAAAATCCGACAACTCATCCAAATACAAGTTCAACCATACTAATTTCACTCAATTTTGACTCTGAATCGATGTTCAAATCTCCAAAATTCATTTTATGAAATTGTAGAAATTTCCTCCGATTTCTCTTGAAAATCAATAATCTAAAGTCAAAAACGAAGATTAATTCATGGAATATAATTACAAGGGAGTCAAGAACACTTACCCCAAGTTGTGTGGAAAGATTCCTCTCCAAAATCTCCCAAACCGAGCTCCAAAATCCGAAAAAGGGTGAAAATGTCGAACCCTCGAACTTAAAGGGTTCTGCCCAGGCTTTTCGCACATCCGCTTTTGCGGATGAAAATGCGCGCCTGCGGACAAAGCCAGTCTTCCAAATCCTCGCATCTGCGGTGCCCTTCTCGCATATGCGGGCTCGCAGATGCGCATTCCACTTCGCACCTTCGTTCGCCCCAGGCCAGACCCAATCCCACATCTGCACTAACCCCGCCGCACCTGCGGCATCGCACCTGCGGCCAAGACCCTCGTAGGTGCGATCACACCAAAGGCAGCAGTTCCAGCACTTCCTTAAGTCCGAATTTGATCTGTTAGCCATCCGAAACTCACCTGAGGCCCCCGGGACCTCAACCAAATATACCGACAAGTCCAATAACATAATACGGACCTACTCGAGGCCTTAAATTACACATAACAACATCGAAACGACGAATCATACCTCAATTCAAAATCTATGAACTTTGAACTTTCAAATTCTATATCTTGTCACGAAACACGTCAAATCAATCCGAAATGACTTCAAATTTTGCATACAGTCACATTTCACATTACGGACCTATTCAAATTTCCAGAATCGGATTCCGACCCTGATATCAAAAAGTCAACCGCCCGGTTTTCCAAAAATCGGACCTCCAAATATTTTTTTTGGACATGCTTCTAAGACCAAAATCACCATAAGGATCTATTGGAATCATCAAAACTCAATTCCGAGGTCGTTTACACATAAATCAACATCCGGTCAACTTTTCCAACTTAACTTTTAAATTATAAGACTAAGTGTCTCAATTCGTTCTGACATCTCTCCGGACCCGAACTAACTAATACGATAGGTCATAATACAGTTATAAAGCACAAATTGAGGAGTAAATGGGGGAACGGGTTTGTAATACTCAAAACGACCGGTCGGGTCGTTACAACTCCAAACTCGAAATTGAAGAATTGGGGGAAATAATTCTTACCTCTTTGAAGCCCTAGCAAGATTCTTGTGAAATCTCCAAGCCTTGAACAAGAATTGATGAGCAATTGACTAGGTCTTCACTTTCTCTCTCTAAGATTCTCTCACCACTCTCTAATATATCAGAGTTTTGCTCCAAAAGAGTCCCTTTGCCTCAATATATCGAAATAGGGTCGGGTCAAAAATTAGAAAAATTCAAGCCCCGACGCAGATCTGTGGTCCGCAGAATGGGCCGCACAATTGCCCTCTGGAACTGGGCGAAACTGACTCAGTATGCGGTCATTATGTGGCCCACGAACCTATTCTACGGTTGCATAATGCACCGCAGAACTGGTTTGCGGTCGCATAATGCGCCGCAAACCTGATCTCCAAACTTGCCTCAACTGCTTTACTTTGCGGCCATTATGCGGTCCGCAGAGTGATTCTGCAGCCGCATAGTGGACCGCTGAAATATATTTTCCTGCCCGAAATTTTATTTTACTCACCAGTGCATTGTTCAACCCAAAAAGTCATAGCCGTGGCGAGCAAGCTCGTTGCGAAGAATTTCTAAAATCCTCAAACACATAAGCCTACTTCGGCACCACAAAACCTTAACTTCCTTAGCAAATATTTTTCGGGGTCGTTACACATAAGTCAACATCCGGTTAACCTTTTCAACTTAAGTTCTAAACCTTGGAACTAAGTATTCCAATTCATTCCAAAACCTCACCGGGCCCGAACCAATTACCCCCAACAAGTCAAATAACAACCATAAATCACAATTTGAGTAGTAAATAGGGAGACGGGGTTGTAATACTCAAAATGACCGATCGGGTCGTTACATTCTCCCCTTCTTAAACAAATGTTCATCCTCGAACGGGTTTAGAATTATACCTGGAGTCTCAAATAGGTATGGATATTTGTTCCGCATCTCTTGCTCAGTCTCCCAAGTAGCTTCTCCGACTGGTTGGCCTCTCCACTGCACTTTCACTGAAGTTATGTTCTTTGATCTCAACTTTCGAACCTGTCGGTCTAAAATGGCCACTGGCTCCACATCATAAGTCAAATTACCATCCAACTACACTGTGCTGAAATCCAAAACATGAGACGGATCCTCGACATACTTCCGGAGCATGGATACATAAAAAACTGGATGAACACTCGATAGACTATGCGGCAATGGAAGTTCATAAGCCACCTCTCCAATCTTCTTAAGCACCACAAACGGCCCAATATACCTAGGGCTCAACTTGCCCTTCTTCCCGAACCTCAACACACCCTTCATGGGTGAAATCTTGAACATAACCTTCTCCCCTACCATGTAAGCAACATCACGGACCTTCCGGTCGGTATAACTCTTCTGTCTAGATTGCGTCATGCGAAGCCGCTCCTAAATTAATTTAACCTTCTCCAAAGCATCCTGAACCTAATCAATACCCAATAACCTAGTCTCACCCGACTCAAACTAACCCACCGGAGACAGCATCCTGAACCTAATCAATACCCAATAACCTAGTCTCACCCGACTCAAACTAACCCACCGGAGACCGACACCATCTCCCATATGAAGCCTCATATGGAGCCATCTGAATGCTCGATTGATAGCTATCATTATAAGCAAACTCTGCAAGCGGCAGAAAATGATCCCAAGAACCACCAAAATCTATAACACAAGTGTGTAGCATATCTTCCAATATCTGTGTCACGACCCAAAATTCATTAAAAATTCGTGATGGCACCGGACACCGCTGTCAGGCAAGCCAACAATAAATAGTTAATTTGGTTCTCAATTTAGTACTTTGAAATCATGATTGTTTTTCTGCCATTTAATAGTAAAATATGGAATTAACAGAATAAATAATAATGTTTCTAACGATTTCAATACTGAATAACCCGTAATCATCCCAAAACCTGGAGTCACAAGTGCATGAGCGTCAACTAGGAAGATAAAATAAAATACAACAACTGTCCAGAATATAAATTAGACAAGAAAATACATAAGTAACTCTGAAGGGGGCTCTGCTGGCTGCGGATCGTAGATAGAAATGCAGCTCACCTAAGTCTCTGCATTAACCACACCTCTGTGCCCGCAAGGCTGCTAGACATATATGCACCTGCATAAAAATGTGCAGCAAGTGTAGTATGAGTACGTAAATCAACGTGTACCCCATAAGTATCCAGTCTAACCTCGAAGAAGTAGTGACGAGGGGTCGACTTCGACACTTACTAGTGGTCCAATAATATCAGGTACAATAAAGAAGTGAATAGATATGAAACCGAGTAAATATATGAAATAAACATGTATAAAATACGTGGCATAATTCCCCTCTTTACAATTTTACTCGAGCTCTCAACTAACAAGTTCCATCTGTAACCGGAGCATATATAGAGATGGTGGATTTCATCAAAGAGGTGGTCATAATTTAAATCAGGGAAAAACCTTAGATACACCGGCTTCTTGCCAATATTACGCATGATTCCATGAGGATAATATAAATAGGAAATGCCGAGGTGTATGGCCCGATCCATCATAAAAGAAATCTGTGCACTGCCGAGGGTCAAATGGCGCGAACCATAGATGCATCTATTAACTTGCCGAGGTGAACGGCCCGATCCCATGAGAGTGTGGTACATAAATCCAGTCTAGGCGAACGACCCGATCCCATAAGAGTGTGGTACATAAATCCTGCAGAGGTTAACGGCCCTATCCCATAAGAGTGTGGTACATAAATCCTGCCGAGGCGAATGGTCCGATCCCATAAGAGTGGTAGAAGGAAATACCCCGCTCACGAATCATACGTGCGACGCGGTCAAATAAATATTTAAGGAAATCTCCCCGCTCGCGGATCATACTTGTGACGCGGTCAAATATAATTTTAACATTAAAATCCTATCTCTTTCTTGACGCTTTTCAAAAAAAAGGAAATTCAGCTTGTAGCCTTTTAAGGAAATTACCCCGCTCGCGAAACATACATGCAACGCGGTCACACATAGATTTCTTAAGTTATTATAGCATTCCTCAATCCTTTTCGAAATTACGAAGTTCAAATGAAACCTTTTAAATCCCAAGTTCTTCAATTTCAACTCCTTTCAAAACATTTAAAGCAAACTCAATCTCGCTCCCTCTCGAGTCAAACAATAAACATAAATCAACAACCATATCAACAAGGCATGATGTGAGCCTAAAACTACCCGGACATAGGAATAGCTAGTAGCTACGTACGGACTCTCGTCACCTCGTGCGTACATAGACCCCACAAAAAGAAGCACACAATAATTTAGTTCACCTATGGGGTTAATTTCCTCTTACAAGGTTAGAAAGGAGACTTACCTCGCTCCGAAATTCCATAACCGGCTCCAAAGCCTTTCCAACAACTCAAACCGATGTGCAACGCTCCAAAACTAGTCCATAAATGTGCAAATCCATAAATATATATTCTAATACTCATTATAATTCAATTTACTACAATTTCTAACCCCGATCGAAAAGTCAATAAAAATCACCCTCGGGCCCACGTGCCCATATTCCGAAAATGTTTGAAGATAAACATTACCCATAACATCATGAACGCAAACATATAATTTATTCTCAATCCCATGACCAAATTCGTAGTCAAAATCTAAAAATATCAATTTATAGATTTTTCTTCAAAATCCCATATTTCTACAAATTTCCATGAGTTTTCACGCCTAAATTCGTATATAAACCAAGTATTTAACTTGCAATAGGTAGGAATCACTTACCTTGACATAGATGATGAAGATGGAGCTCCAAAAGCGCTCCTAGGTCGGCTCCCATTGAGGAAATGAGATGAAATGAGCCAAACCCATTTTTTCAAACTTATACACTGCCCAGGCGACCCTTCTTCGCGTTCGCAAGACCCCCATCACGTTAGCAATGCACAAAATTCTCAAAAGTCATGTTCAAACTCTTCTCCGATAGCCTCTAGTGTAATGGTCATAATGTTTGTACAAAACTCCACATCACAAATGGTTTGACTTTCTGGAAACTAGACGTCAAGGACTATAACTTTCATATGTTGATTAACTCCTAATTCATTTTAGATTGCGAGATATAAGCTTCCAAAGTTAGCCCTGTGTAGCAGAGATTTCCAACCTCTTCCCGGATAGTCTGTAGTGTATCTACCATAACTATTTCTTATATAACTCCAAATGACAAATGGTTTAATTTTCTGAAAACTAGACACCAAGGGCTACAACTTTCATTTATGGATCATCTCCAGATTCGTTATAGATTGAGAGATATAAGCTTCCGAAGTCAGACGACGGACAACAAAAATTCCTTCTTCGCGAACGCGAGAGCCTCTTTGCGAACGCGAAGAACAAAGTCCCAGCAGTAAAATCCTTCTTCGCAAACGCGAGAGGCTCCTTGCGAACTCGAAGAACAATACCAGAACTAGCAACCAGCAGCATCAAAACACCCAAACTTGGTTCGAAAACACCCCGAATCACACCTGAGGCCCCGGGGACCCCGTCCAATCGTACCAACCAGTCCCAATACATAACACGAACTTGCTCCAGGCCTCAAATCACATAAAACAATATCAAAACCACGAATCACACCCCAATTCAAGCTTTATGAACTTTAGAACTTCAAACTTCTACATTCGATGCTGGAACCTATCAAATCACGTCCGATTGACCTCAAATTTTACACACAAGTCACATTCAACATTACGGACCTACTCCAACTTCCGGAATCGGAATCCGACCCCGACATCAAAAAGTCCACTCCCGGTCAAACTTCTCAAACACCTTCAAATTTCTAACTTTCACCAAATGACCCGAAAATGACCTACGGACCTCCAAATCCACATCCGGACGCACTCCCAACATCAGAATCACCATACGGAGCTATTCCCAGGCTCGAAATCCCAAACGGACATTGATAACATTGAAATTCACTTCAACTCAAATTTATGAAATCTTTCCCAAAATGCCAACTTCCACAATAGGCGCCGAAACGCTCCCGGGTTATCCGAAAACCCATCTGGACATACGCCCAAGTCTGAAATCATCATACGAACCTGTTGGAACCTTTAAATCCCGATTCCGAGGTCGTTTACGCAAAAGTCAAAGTTTGGTCAACTCTTCCAACTTAAAGCTTCCAAATTTAGAATTTTCTTCCCAAACCAACTCCGAACTTCCCAAAATTAAATTCTGACCACACGTACAAGTCATAACACTTGAAGTGAAGCTACTCAAGGCCTCGAACCGCTGGATGACGCACCATGGCTCAAAATGACCGGTCGGGTCGTTACATTCTCTCCCACTTAAACATACGTTTGTCCTCGAACGTGCTAAGGATTGTTCCGGAGTTGTCCAAAATCACTATTTAACACCTCGTGCACCTACCCGTGCCACCACAACTCAGTTGAGAACATTAGCTCGAGCCAGACTGAAAACTCTCCCTATAAACTTAGTTAACAAACTTTAGAAAAACCGAGTTCCCACTTCTGAATTCCTTTACAAGACCTGACTCTAACACACGAACATTGTACCAATCACCACGCACTGTACCAAAACATGATTGTGCACTTGTGCTGAAATCACCCCATGCACTACATAAGTCAGTTGCCCATAATAACATCCTCCGAGCCCAATAGCTTTAGATTTTCATGAATCTATAGCTCATAATACACCCCATAACACATATAAGCCCGGCTCCAATACTCGAAATACTGCCACGGAGAAAAAGATGTGTAGAAACTCATAACCACTTGCCGAATTAACAAATCATGGAATCTCTCCTCCTGCCAAGGACCATTACCTCATTCTAAATTGAATAGTAATATTTGTTCTTTAATATACCTTATATAAATATGATTGCACTGATTTCAAGTCAAATAGTCTCGTCTCACCCAATATAAGCTACACAGGCAATAAGCCGCCTCAAACACTGATCAAGATCTCGTATGACGCCAACAATGCGCCAACAAGCTACAAACTCGAATGTGATACATAAGGAAAAATAGACTCTGGAAAGAACTACTCAATCCGCGTAACTAATTTAACAACTAAAAATATGTCATGAATCTTTCTCAACAAATGCGGGACAAAACACACAGGAATAGATATAGGGAACTGTGCTAAAAGCCACGCTACTGCGGCGTGCCACCCAATTCACCTATGATACCCGTGGCGGCGTTCCACCCAATCCACACTTAATAATCTAGGGAAAACGCACCTCGAACCATAACGCTTATACTCACAAAATGCCCGAATATCAACCATAAGCACGCCAAGTGCATAATACAAATCCTGGGGAGACAAATAGCGCCATACGCTGCGAAACTCAAGCACAACTAAGGTGCAATAAATGTCATGTATCTTGAGAGCCTTTCTGCTCTCACAACACCATAATTTAAACGAGATCTCAATATGAGTGCGAATAATCAAACCACCTCACAACCCACCGGGCAGAATATAGATTACACAGAATAGCTGATGATAGAAGTAACATCCAACATCCGAATACTCCTCTATAAGGAGTGCTTTGCTGAAATGAACACATTCAGCCTGATATAGAGCCCACATTCATATTTTTGATCCGTCCACGAACATCAAGACGATTCTGATCGTACCGCACTGGGCTAATAACCTTTCAAGGATACACAATAACCCCTGATACACAAGAACATCCATCAAATCTAGAACACATTTCCACAGTCCACAACCAAACGAACCGAGCGCCCTTCAGGCATAATTTCTCATATTAGCGATAGTACCAAAAATCTCCACACTTGGTTTTGAATCCTCAATCAATCAAGGGACTACATGACATACTTATAAAATCTTCCCGGGGAATACACTCCCACGACCTTCCGCACTAGACAACAAGTCTGCACATCTATACCACCGGCCACACAAACGTTGTAAAGCAAATCAAGGATCCGCAATCAGCACACAAGGCCTCTTACATATGTCACCGACCTAAGGTGATGCCGAAGACAATACTAGCTTACTCTAAACATCTAAGTCCTTCCCCACTCATCCGAACACTTGACATTCTTGTCGATATCAACTACAACTTTGATCCTCAACTTCCAAATTCCCAAGCTACTCACTGTACCTAATCATGACACTACACGAGAGTACAAGAATTTCATCATATCTCCTGAACCACTAATAGATTAAACACGTCATCATATAAAAACCTTTTCACTTAACTCATTTTAGGAGAACCATAGCAACACGCGACTGAATTCCCATAACCGCAGAAAATATGATCCTCAGGCAGTGGTCTAAACCACCATGATTCTTTCGGGATCCATCTACACACAACATGCCATAATACTTGAATACTTCCAAATAAAATCAATTACGGCAGCCGTCAAGCCTCGCGCGTACTGCCACAAATCACATGCATAACTCAACACGCTGAAGGAACTAATCATTGCCATCATCATGTCAATTCAACCATTGCTAGCGGACTCGTCTTCTCCTAATTTATTCTTAACTTGCCTTAGAAATAATAATAACTCCATTCATTACATCACGAACCTAAATCCGCACTCATCTCGGGTGATCTTATTTTACGAGACCACACTGTCCCAAATCCCACCACCATCTCATACCCTCCTTATGCGCATATTCGCATCTTCAACTGGTACATCCATTCTGATAATTCCTCCATGAATCTGAAGTCATTTCCTCCCATCCCTTGCATGTTATACCGCAGACCGAAGGTAACACAGAACACTCTAAGCTCCACTCATCATCCGCTGCAAAAGCTCGATACTCAACAATACTACAGACTTGAAATTCCTAGGCACCACACTTTAACTTTTGAATCCACTAGGACCGTTGTTGAGAGTCACCCACTCTGACTTGGTCTCGAATATAGTCAACTCCAACGCTCTTCTAGCGCATGAACACTCTCTCAAAGAAGCACTCGGCTGAATCACTTTCCTTGTATATCACCTCTACATGAAGCATACATCCTGAGTCTAACCAAAGCCTGAACATAAATTGATAAGGCCACTTATAGCACACATTATTCAAATCCTTTGCTCGAATCACCACTGGTGTTCTCTTTTCTTAATCGTAATAACCCACCAATACACCGATAACCAGGAACCTCACAAATAGATAACTATGTCATCCAATCGTAGGCGGTGGGTCTCTCCTACTTAGCTCGAAGCCACCACCGCATAACTCTGACACCCACCAAGGTTCATCCTTCCTCTCTAACCTGACCTCGCGCTATCAACGTGCGAAATTCCTCGAAATCTTCCAATGATGCTACACCGAGCGCAATTACTATGAAACCAATAAACCATCCCGGGTCCGTGCCCATTCACCGGCTCAACAAGCCCGTTCAATCCCAATTTGACATCTACTAAAAGTGCGACAATACATTCCAATCCATAGTCATGTTGCACCCTTCTTCATATCAAGCAACTTTTTTCTGTTGTATCCAATCTCCCCCGTATAATAGCCAATATTCCAGATAAAGTCCATAGACCTAGTCACGGTCCACCATGTATCCCAAATCACTCTAAACTTTCTCAAGGTGCGTAGTCATCCTACCATCACATCAATAATGTGGGATAACAACTGGTGAACATACTAGCAATCTATGCATAGCCTCAAAACCATCAGAAATACCGCTACCGAGCTGGAATGATAGAATATTCTTCCGCAAGGCGATGACATTAGACCAATCAAATAAGCAGGGAGAAACATCATGCACCATATCTATAATATCATTACAATTCCTCAATTCTCGATTTATAACAAGCGATTCACGTCGTATAAGACTGAATAGGAAAGAAGCAAAGGCATAAGCCTCAAAGGAATCAAATTGCACGATGAGGAATCAAGAAGGGAAGTGCTCCTAACAGTCTTGTAGCCTCCCGAAGATAAGTACAGACGTCTCTGTACCGATCCACAAGACTCTACTAGACTTGCTCATGACTCGTGAGACCTAAGTGAACCTAGTGCTCTGATACCATGTTGTCACGACCAAAATCCATTAAAGGTCGTGATGGCGCCGGACACCGCTGTCAGGCAAGCCAAAAATAAATAGTTAATTTGGTTCTCATTTTAGTATTTTGAAATCGTGATTTTTTTTCTGCCATTTAATAATAAAAGATGGACTTAACAGAATAGATAATAATGTTTCTAATGATTTCAATACTGAATAACCTGTAATCATCCCAAAATCCGGTGTCACAAGTTCATGAGCGTCAACTAGGAAGATAAAATAAAATACTACACATGTCCAGAATACAAATTAGACACAAAAATACATAAGTAACTCTGAAAGGGGCTTTGCTGGCTGCGGATCGTAGATGGAAATGCAGCTCACCTAAGTCCCCGCATTAACCACACCTCTGTGCCCGCAAGGCTACTAGACATATATGCACCTGCACAAAAATGTGCATCAAGTGTAGTATGAGTACATAAATCAACATGTACCCAGTACGTCTAACCTCGAAGAAGTAGTGGTGAGGGGTCGACTTCGACACTTACTAGTGGTCCAATAATATCAGGTACAGTAAGGAAGTGAATAGATATGAAACCAAGAAAATATATGAAATAAACATGTATAAAATACGTGGCATAATTCCCCTCTTTACAATTTTACTCGAGCTCTCGACTAAAAAGTTCCCTCTGTAATCGGAGAATATATAGAGATGGTGGATTTCATCAAAGAGGTGGTCATAATTTAAATCAGGGAAAAATCTCAGATACACCGGCTTCTTGCCAATATTACGCACGATTCCATGAGGATAATATATATATATATAGGAAATGCCGAGGTGTACGGCCCGATCTAACATAAAAGTAAATTGTGCACTGCCGAGGGGCGAACGACACAAACCATAGATACATCTATTAACCTGTCGAGGCGAACGCCCCGCTCCCATGAAAGTATGGTAAATAAATACTGCCGAGGCAAATGGTCCGATCCCATAAGAGTGTGGTACATAAATCCTGCCGAGGCTAAAGGCCTGATCCCATAAGAGTGTGGTATATAAATCATGCCGAGGCGAACGGCCCGATCCCATAAGAGTGGTAGAAGGAAATACCCCGCTCGCGAATCATACGTACGACGCGGTCAAATAAAAATATAAGGAAATCTCCCCGCTCGCGGATCATACGTGCGACGCGGTCAAATATAATTTTAACATTAAAATCTTATCTCTTTCTTGATTCTTTTCAAAATAAGGGAAATTCAGTTTGTAGCCTTTTAAGGAAATTACCCCGCTCACGAAACATACATGCGACGCGGTCACACATAGATTTCTTAAGTTATTATAGCATTCCTCGATCCTTTTCGAAATTACGAAGCTCAAATGAAACCTTTTAAATCTCAAGTTCTTCAATTTCAACTCCTTTCAAAACATTTAATAAGCAAACCCAATCTAGCTCCCTCTCGAGGCAAAAAATAAACATAAATCAATAACAATATCAACAAGGCATGATGTGAGCCTTAAGCTACACTGACATAGGCATAGCTAGTAGCTGCGTACGGACTCTCGTCACCACGTGCGTACGTAGCCCCCACAAATAGAAGCAGACAATAATTTAGTTCACCTATGGGGTTAATTCCCTCTTACAATGTTAGAAAGGAGACTTACCTCGCTCTGAAATTCCATAACCTGCTCCAACGTCTTTCCAACAACTCAAACTGATGCCCAACGCTCCAAAACTAGTCAATAAATATGCAAATCCATAAATATATACTCTAATACTCGTTATAATTCAATTTACTACAATTTCTAACCCCGATCGAAAAGTCGATAAAAATCATCCCCGGGCCCACATGCCCGGATTCCGAATATTTTCGAAGATAAACATTACCCATAACATCACGAACTCAAGCATATAATTTATTCTCAATCCCATGACCAAATTCGTGGTCAAAATCTACAAATACCATTTTCTAAGTTTTTCTTCAAAATTCCATATTTCTACAAATTTCCATGAATTTTCACACCTAAATTCGTATATAAACCAAGTATTTAACTTGCAATAGGTAGGAATCACTTACCTTGACATAGATGATGAAGATGGAGCTCCAAAATCGCTCCTAGGTCGGCTCCCATGGAGGGAATGAGATGAAATGAGCCAAACCCATTTTTTCAAACTTATACACTGCCCAGGCGACCCTTCTTCGCGTCCGCAAGACCCCCATCGCGTTCGCAATGCACAAAATTCTCAAAAGCCATTTTCAAACTCTTCTCCGACAGCCTCTAGTGTAATAGTCATAACTTTTTGTACAAAATTCCAAATCACAAATGGTTTGACTTTTTGGAAACTAGACATAAAGGGCTATAATTGCATATGTTTATCATCTCCTAATTCATTGTATATTGCGAGATATAATTTTCCAAAGTTAGCCCTGTGTAGCAGAGATTTCCAAACTCTTCCCGGACATTCTATAGTGTATCTATCATAACTTTTTTTTATACAACTCCAGATGAAAAATGGTTAAATTTTCTGAAAACTAGACACCAAGGGCTACAACTTTTATTTTTGGATCATCTCTAGATTTGTTATAGATTGAGAGATATAAGCTTCCGAAATCAGACGATGGACAACAAACATTCCTTCTTCGCGAACGCGAGAGCCTCTTCGCGAACGCGAAGAACAAAGTCCCAGCAGCAAAATCCTTCTTCGCGAATGTGAGAGGCTCCTCACGAACGCGAAGAAAAACACCAGAACCAGCAACCAGCAGCATCAAAACACCCAAACTTGGTCCGAAAACACCCCGAATCACACCCGAGGCCCCCGGGATCCCGTCCAATCGTACCAACCAGTCCCAATACATAACACGAACTTGCTCGAGGCCTCAAATCACATCAAACAATATCAAAACCATGAAACGCACCACAATTCAAGCATTATGAACTTTAGAACTTCAAACTTCTACATTCGATGCTGGAACCTATCAAATCACGTCTGATTGACCTCAAATTTTGCACGCAAGTCACATTTGACATTACGGACGTACTCCAACTTCCGGAATCGGAATCCGACCCCAAAATCATAAAGTTCACTCCCGGTCATACTTCTCAAAAACCTTCAAATTTCTAACTTTCGCCAAATGACCCCAAAATGTCCTACGAATCTCCAAATCCACATCCGGGCCCGCTCCCAATACTAGAATCACCATACGGAGCTATTCTCGGGCTCAGAATCCCAAATGGACATTGATAACATTGAAATGTACTTCAACCCAAATTTATGAAATCTTTCCCAAAAATGCCAACTTCCACAATAGGCGCTGAAACGCTCCCGGGTCATTCGAAACTCGATCCGTACATACGCCTAAGTCTGAAATTATCATACGAACCTGTTGGAACCTTCAAATCCCGATTCCGATGTCGTTTAATCAAAAGTCAAAGTTTAATATACTCTTCCAACTTAAAGCTTCCAAATTTGAAATTTTCTTTCCAAGCCAAGTCTGAACTTCCCGAAATTAAATTTCGACCACACGTACAATTCATAACACCTGAAGTGAAGCTACTCAAGGCCTCGAACTGTCGAATGATGCGCCAGGGCTCAAAATGATCGGTCGGGTCATTACAATCTGAATAGTGCGCTCGGACTGCCCGTCCATCTGAGGGTGAAATGTGGTACTCAGCTGAACCAGTGTACCTAATCCTCGTTGTACTGCCCTCCAAAATTGTGATGTAAACTGTGTACCCTGATCTGAAATGATGGACACTGGCACAACGTGTAGTCAAACAATCTCGCGAATATATATCTCAGCCAACTGATATGAAGAATAAGTAGTGCCAACTAGAATAAAATGCGCGGACTTGGTCAACCGATCTACAATAACCCAAATAGCATCAAACTTTCTCAAAGTCCATGGGAGCCTAACTACGAAGTCCATGGTAATACGCTCTCACTTCCACTCTGGAATTTCAAGTCTCTGAACTAATCCGCCCGGTCTCTGATGTTCGTACTTCACCTATTGACAATTTAAATACCGAGCTACAAATCCAACTATATCTTTCTTCATTCGCCTCCACCAATAGTGATACCTTAAATCATGATACATCTTCGTGGAACCTGGATGAATGGAGTACAGCGAACTGTGAGCCTCTTGGAGAATCAACTCACGCAAACCATCTATATTAGGCACACATAGCATGCCCTGCATCCGTAATACATTGTCATCCCCAATAGTGACTTCCTTGGCATCACTTTGTTGAACCGTGTCCTTAAGGACAAGCAGATGAAGGTCATCATACTAATGTTCGCTGATACGGACAACTCACGTGTTATAGTATAATATATGGATCTGCATGGGCAACTCGCGTGTTGCACGGACAACTCACATGCTATAGTATAGTATCTCACAATCAGGCCCTCGGCCTCACTCAGCCATAAATCTCTCCAATCTCTCGGGCTCTCAATAATCATGAAATCAGCCAAACAACAATGATATGATGCATCAATAATGAACAATAGAGACTGAGATAAAATAAACAAGTAAACTGTGACTGAGTACAAAATAATAATTAAGAAGATAGTTCAATATGTACACGACCTATGTCGGTCCCTGTAATGCCAACACATAATCTAAACATGATTTGCGGTTCAATTTCTCTACTACATGGAGAATGTACAGATAACAACAGATTATTTAACTACACAGTTCCATGGAATTTGACCAAGTCACAATTCCTACGGTGCATGCCAACACACCCGTCACCTAGCATGTGCATGAAACGACTCGATCGGCCATTTTGAGCTCTAGCGCGTTGTTTGGAGGTTTGATTCCATGAGCAGCTTTACTTCAGGTATTATGACTTGTACGCATGGTTGGAATTGAAATTTCGGAAGTTCAGAGTTGATTTGGAAAGAAAATTATCATTTCGAAAGCTTTAAGTTGGAAGAATTGACTAAGATTGGATTTTAGAGTAAACGGACTCGGAATCGGGATTTGAAGGTTCCAGTAGGTTCGTATGATGATTTAGGACTTGGGCGTATGTTCGGATCAGGATTTGGATACCCCGGGAGCTTTTCGGCACCTATTGTGGAAGTTAGCATTTTGGAAGAATTCCATAAATTTGGGTAGAAGTGAATTTCAATGTTATCGATGTCCGTTTTGAATTCCGAGTCTAAGAATAGATCTTTATGGTGATTCTGGTATTGGGAGCGCAACCGGAAGTGGATTTGGAGGTCTGTAGGTAATTTTGGGGTCATTAGGCGAAAGTCGGAAATTTGGATAATTTTGCGAAGTTTGACCAGGAGTGACCTTTTGATATCGGGGTCAAAATTTGATTCTGAAAGTTGGAGTAAGTCCATAATATCAATTATGATTTGTGTGCAAACTTTGAGGTCAATCGGACGTGATTTGATAGGTTTCGGCATCGAATGTAGAAGTTGAAGTTTTAAAGATCATTAAGCTTGGAATGGGGTGTGATTCATGAATTCGACTTTGTTTGATGTGATTTGAAGCCTCGACTAAGTTCGTAATGTATTTTGGGATGTGTTGGTATAATTGGTTAAGGTCCCAAGGGCCTCGGGTGGATTTCGGAAGGTTAACGGATCGATTGTTTTGGACTTAAGAATTTCTGAAGCTTAATGCTTCTGGTGTAATCGCCAAAGTCACGCAGGTGCGAGATCGCGGGTGCGGAGGATTTGCTCGCATAAGCGAGAAAGGACTGGAGCTTGGAGAGCCGCAGAAGCGGACTGGAGGAGTGCACCTGCGAGTGCGCAGGCGTGAAGCAGCGACCGCTGGTGCGTAAATTGTGCTGATACGCAGACCAGGTCGCACCTGCGATGCTCGCAGAAGCGAAGAACTTCCGCAGGTGCGAGGTCTAGGCTGGACAGTGAGGACCACATGAGAGGAATTTGGACCCGCACCTGCGGAGCCGCAGGAGAGGCTATTGGAGCGCGGTGCGAAGGACGGGGCTGGGCAGTGTGTTCTTTAAAAACGAAAGCTTGGCTCATTTTCACCTCATATTCTCCATGAGAGCCGGTCTTGGAGCGAGTTTGGAGCTCATTCTTTGTCATCAATTCCAAGGTAAGTGATTCCCACCTATTATAAGTTAAATATATGGTTTGTATAAGGATTTAAGCATGGAAATTAGTATAAATTGTGGGGTTTTGGTAGAAGACCTAGAATTTGGTATTTTTGGATTTTGACCACGAAATTGGGCATGGAATTGAGAATAAACTATATATTTGAGTTCGTGAGGTTATGGGTAAAGTTATCTTCGAAAACCTTTGGAATTCGGGCACGTGGGCCCGAGGGTGATTTTTATCAACTTTTCGATGGGGGTTAGAAATTGTTATAAATTGGATTATATTGAGTATTTGAGTATATATTAATGGGTTTGCATAATTATTGGCTAGTTTTGGAGCGTTGTGCATCGATTCAAGTTGTTTGAAGGGCTCGGAAGCCGGTTATGGAACTACGGAGCGAGGTATGTCTCCTTTCTAACCTTGTAAGGGGGAATTAACCCCATAGGTGAACTAAATTATTGTGTGCTTTTATTTGTGGGGGCTACGTACACACGAGATGACGAGAGTCCGTACGTAGCTACTAGTTATGCCTATGTCCGGATAGTTTTAGGCTCACATCATGCCTTGTTGATATTGTTATTGATTTACGTTTATTGTTTGCCTTGAGAGGGAGCGAGATTGAGTCTGTTTACTAAATATTTTGAAAGGAGTTGAAATTGAAGAACTTAAGATTTAAAAGGTTTCATTTGAATTTTGTAATTGCGAAAAGAATTGAGGAATAATATAATAGCTGAAGAAATCTATGTGTAACCGCGTCGCATGTATGTTTCGTGAGCGGAGTAATTTCCTTAAAAAGCTACAAGCTGAATTTTTCTTATTTTGAAAAGAATCAAGAAAGAGATATGATTTTAATGTTAAATTTATGTTTGACCGCGTCGCACGTACGATTCGCGAGCGGGGTATTTCCTACTACTCTCATGGGAGCGGGTCGTTCTCCTCGGCAGATTAAATAGATGCATCTATGGTTCGCGCCATTCGATCCTCTGGGAGTGCACAGTTTAAATATTTGTTGGATCGGGTCATACGACCTCAGCATGATTTGCGCATTCTTGTATTGCTTGCCTTGAAATTTATAAATAATGATATTTCCTCCCTGGGATGATATAAATTGATAAATGATGAAATGTGAATTTGGAAACCTCTTATTAACAAAGGAATTATTTACCTGATTCATGATTTTCTTGAGTTTACTATCGTTTTTAATATATCCACTACTAATTATATTATTGATGGCCACAGTAAGTGTCGAAGTCGACCCCTTGTCACTACTTCTTCGATGTTATGTGGGATACTTACTGGGTATGCATTGATTTATGTACTTATACTACACTTGTTGCACGTTTTGTGCAGGTACATATATGACTAGTGGCCTTGTGGGAACAGAGGCGCGGTTATTACGGGGACTTAGGTGAGCTGCATCTTATGTACGACCCGCAGCCAGCAGAGTCTCCTTTAGAGTATTGTATTTTCTTTCCCATCCAAATTTGTATTTCGGACAATTATTGTGTTTTATTTTAAATTCCTAGAAAATGCTCATGCACTGGTGACACCGGGTTCTGGGATGATTATGGGATGTTTAGTATTGAAATTGGAAAACATTGTTATTATTCTAAAAATTCATCTTTTACTAGATAAATTGAAGTAAATTTACGATTTCAAAAATATTAAAATGAGAATTTAATTAACTATTTAGTGTTGGCTTACCTAACAGTGGTGTCCGGCGCCATCACGACCTTTAATGGATTTTGGGTCGTGACAACATAGTATCAGAGCACTAGGTTCACTTAGGTCTCACGAGTCATGAGCAAGTCTAGTAGATTCTTGCGGATCGGTACGGAGACGTCTGTACTTATCTTCGAGAGGCTACAGAGGTGTAAGGAGCACTTCCCTTCTTGATTCTCATCGTGCAATTTGATTCCTTCAAGGCTTATGCCTTCGTTTCCTTCCTATTTAATCTTATGTGATGTGAAGCGCTTGTTATCTATCGAGAATTCAGGAATTGTAATGGTACTACAGATGTGGTGCGGGATGTTTCTCCCTGCGTAGTTGATTGGGCTATTATCGTTGCATTGTGGAAGGATATTCTATCATTTCAGCTCAGTAGTTGTACTTCTGAGAGCTTTGAGGCTATGCACAGGTTGCTATGATGCTCATGAGTTGTTATCGCACAGTATTTAGGTGATGGTAGGATGTTTGCCTATGTCTTAGGGCAGAGTATTATAAATGGTGCCGAGAAAGCGGCTGTCAGAGGTCACAGTGTGCAGTGGCTCAGGATCGAATCGGCATTCCCGGTATTGATGGCTCGAGAAAGATGATTTCTGGAAAGGTTTAAAGTTGGTAGCGATCTCTCGGTTCAAGTGCTATATAGGTAGATTTTTATTTAAGGCAATAACTGGGCAGCGAAGGATAAGGAAGGACACGTGGGAGGTGTCTTGTGGTGGTTAAGTTCCTAGAAGGCCATGTGTGAGAAATAGAAGTCGAGTAGTTGCTTAAAGAAGAGGGTTTGACCAAAGTGGGAGAGTGGCAAGGTAGCATATAGGTTGCGGGGTAGAATAGCTACACGTCTTGAGGAAAGTTTGGAGTGATTTGGGATTCATGGTGGACAATGACTAGGTCTACAGACTTAATTTGGAATGTTGGCTATTATACTGGGGGAAGATTGGATGCGACAAAAATGAGTTTGCCGATATGAATGGGGATCAGCATGACTTTGGATTGGAATGTATTGTCACACCTTTAGTTGATGTCCATGAGGAGTGAACGGACTTGTACAGCTGATGAACGAATACGGGCTAAGGATGGTTCATTGGCTTCGTGGTTATTGTACTCGGTGCAACATTGTTGGAGGATGTCGGCATGGAATTTCCACAGGTGGGTTATCTCCTGTGAGCAGGATTAGCGGTCGCGTGGTGTTGATGAAGCTTCTGTGAAGAATTTTACTGGCTACCTGGTAAGAGATTGAATATGTAAATGTGGCTAGTGGTTTGAAGTGTTCATTAAAGATTAATGGGAGGATTCTGAGGAATTTGGCGGGTTGATTGTGCTAGATCATCTTGATGAAAGAAGAATCTTGGTGGGTTCCAAGTTTATGCAATAGTAGCTTCAAGCTAAGTGCGAGATCCCCATCGCCTACAGTTGGATTGCATGGTCGTCTATTTGTAAGATTGTTGGGTATCGGCATATTGATGGGTTGTTACGACTAAGTAAGGGGAACATCAGTGGTAATTTGAGCAAGCGAATTGAGGAATGTCTGCTATAGTTGGCCTTATCGATTCATGCTCGAGCTTTGGGAAGACTCAGGATTTATGCTTTGTGTAAAGGCGAGTTACAAGGAAGATGATTCGGCCAGGTGCTTCTTTGAGAGGGAGTTCATGTGCTAGCAGAGCCTTGGAGTTGATTATATTCGGGACCAAGTCAGAGTGGGTGACTCTCAATAACGGTCCTAGTAGATTCAAAAGTTAAGGTGTGGTGTCTAAGGATTTCGAGTCCATAGTATGGTTGAATATCGAACTTTTGCAGCGGATTTTGATAAAAGAGCCTGAAGTGTTCTGTGTTATCCTTGGTCTACGGGGTATCATGAAAGGAAGGGGTGCATGTAACTTTGGATTTATAGAAGAGTCATCAAACATGGGTATATCAGTTGGAGACATGATTTTACGCACAAGGAGGATATGAAATGGTTCGTGGGTTTTGGGGACAATGTGGTCTCGTGAAATGGGGTCACTCGGGATAAGTGTGGATTGAGTTCGTTATATTGATAAAGGAGTTGTTGTTATTTCTATGGAAGATCCAGAGTAAATTAGGAGAAGTCGGGTTCGGTTAGCAATGGTTGAATCGGCATAATGATGGCAATGATCAGCTCCTTCAGTGTGTCAGGTTATTCAGGTGATTTGTAACGGTACGTGCGAGGTTTGACGGTCGCCGTAACTGATCTTATTTGTAGGCTTTCGAGTATTATGGCCTGTTATGTGCAGATGGATCCCGGGAGGGTTATGGTGGTTTAGACCACTACTTGAGGTTGGTATTTTCTGCAGATATGAGGATTCAGTCGTGTGTTGAGATGGTTCTCTTGGAATGAGTTAAGTAAAAAGTTTCTATGTGGTGAAGTGTTTACCCTATTAGTAGTTCAGAAGTTAAAATGAAATTCTTGTACTCGTGCGAATTGGCATGATTAAGTGCAGTGATCGACATGGGATTCGAAAGTTGAGGATCAAGGTTGCAGTTTGGTGTCGAGAAGAATGTCAAGAGCTCGGATGAGCGGGAAAGGATTCAGATGGTTAGAGTAAGCTGGTATTGTCTTTGGCATCACCTGAGATCGGTATCTTGTATAAAAGGCTTTGCATACTGATTGAGAATTCTTGATTTGATTCACAGCGTTAGTGTAGCCAGTGGTATGGGCATGCAGACTTGTTACCCGGTGCGAAAAGTCGTGGGAGCGTGTCCCACGGGAAGATTGTATAAGTGTGACATGTAGTCACTTGATTGATCGAATATTGGAACCCAGTATGGAGATTGAGGTACTATTGTTCATGTGAGAATTTATGCCTGGAGGGCGCTCGGTTCATTTGGTTATGGACTGTGGAAGTTTGTTCCGGTTATGATGGTTGTTCTTGTATGT
This sequence comes from Nicotiana otophora, assembly GCA_000715115.1. Taxonomy (NCBI): domain Eukaryota; kingdom Viridiplantae; phylum Streptophyta; class Magnoliopsida; order Solanales; family Solanaceae; genus Nicotiana; species Nicotiana otophora. Next base: position 37,121 of record AWOL01S0023653.1, read on the forward strand.
TATGGGAAAAAGGGTTATTATGGATCCTTGAAAGGTTATTAGCCTAGTACGGAGCGATCAGAATCGGCATGAGGTATGTGGATGGATTTAAAAGTGAATATGGGCTCTATGTCAGGCCGGATGTGTTCATTTCGGCATAGCGCTCCTTATGGAGGAGTATTCAGACGTTGGATGTTATTTCATCGTCGACTAATTCATGTAATACTATATCATGTCGTGTGAGTTGTGGAACAGCTTGATAAATTTCCTATGTGTTGAGGTTCCGCGTAGCGATGGTGTTATGTGAGCGGGATGGCTCTCGAGATTCAGATCATATGTCGTACCTTAGTTGTGCTTGAGTTTTGTAGCGTATGGCTCTATCTGTCTCCCTAGGGATCGTATTATGCACTTAGCGTGCTTGTGGCCGATATTCAAGTATTTTGTAATAATGAGCATTCTAGCTCGGTAAGTATCTCCTTATATAGATTTTATGTTTGGATTGGGTTGCGCGTCGCAACAGTGTGATGTGGAGTGCAGTTCCCTATATTTATTCTTGTGTGTTTTGGTTTCACATTTTTTGGAGAAGGTTCATAACGCCTTTTCGGTTGTTTAATTAGTTACGTGGGTTGAGTAGTTCTTTCCAGAGTTCATTTTCCTTATGTATCACATTCAAGTTTGTAGATTGTCGGCACGTTCTGGCATCGTATGAGAGTTTGGCAGAGTCTGAGGTGGCTAATTGCCTGGGTAGCCTATACTGGGAGAGACGGGATTATTAGACCTGGGGTCAGTATGATCAGATCGGTATGAGGCATAGTTAAAGAGTAAAGTATCGGTATTCAGTCCAGAATGAGGTAATGGTTCTTGTCAAGGGGAGAAACTCAATGAATGGTTGACTCGACAGTTGGCTGTAAATTTCTACGCATCGTTTTAGCTGCGGCAACATTACAAGAGTTGGAGCAGGACATGTGTGTGACATAAGGTGTGTTGTGGACATCAGGTTCGTGGAATTTCGGCTATTGTTATCAGAGGATGTTATCATGGTCATGTGAATTATGTGGTGCATTGTGTGAATTCAGCAAAGGTATGCAGTCATGTTTTGGTACATCGCGTGGTGATTGATACAGTGATCGTACGCTGGAAACAGGCCTGGCAGAAGATTCCGGATGTTGGAATTTGGCTCTAAGGCTAGTTTGACTAAAAACAAGGGGAATCTTCATATTTGCTCGAGCCAGAGTGCTCAACTGAGTAGTGGTAGCACGGGTAGGTGCACGAGGTGTTAAGCAGTGATTTCAGACAACTCCAGAGAAGTTCTTAGCACGTTCGAGGATGAACGTATGTTTAAGTGGGAGAGAATGTAACGACCCGACCAGTTGTTTTGAGCTCTAGCGCGTCGTTCGGCGGTTTGAGGCCATGAGCAGCTTCCCTTCAGGTATTGTGACTTGTACGCGTGGTCGGAATTGAAATTTCAGAAGTTCAGAGTTGATTTGGAAAGAAAATTCTCATTTCGAAAGCTTCAAGTTAAAAGAATTGACTAAGATTGGATTTTAGAGTAAATGGCCTCGGAATGGGGTTTGAAGGTTCCAGCAGGTTCGTCTGATGATTTCGGACTTGGGAGTATGTTCGGATAGGGATTTGGATACCTCGGGAGCGTTTAGGCACCTATTGTGGAAGTTAGCATTTTGGAAGAATTCCATAAATTTGGGTTGAAGTGTATTTCAATGTTATCGATGTCCTTTAGGGCTTGGTTCCGGCCTTGTTTCGTAGTGAATTTATGGATTTGAATACTTCTAACACTGAATTCTCTTTTGTAAATTCAACTTGACTTGTACCTGGAACAGAGAAAAAGGGTATCCAATTGAAATCCAGTTTTTTCTATTTTTCACTTAGATGTGCTCGGCAGATGCTAAAGCCAGAACATGATGGCAAGAATTGATCGAGCGAAGAATCACAGTTCTCAGCTATCACATTCAGAAGCGCAGCTGCTGCGCCCTTGCTTCTTGCTTTCGAGCCGGAGCTTGCTGGGTAGTGAAGTGGTCCGTGAAGGTTAAATAAGACTTGTGTTAAGCAAGCAGAGTAGTCAAGCCAGAGAGGAAAAAAAAGCAAGTTTGGAATTTCGAGTCTGAGAATAGCTCCATATGGTGATTCTGGTATTGGGAGCGCAACCGAAAGTGGATTTGGAGGTCTGTAGGTCATTTTGGGGACATTTGGCGAAAGTCGAAAATTTGGATAATTTTGAGAAGTTTGACCGGGAGTGGACTTTTTCATATCGGGGTCGAAATTCGATTCTGAAAGTTGGAGTAAGTCTATGATGTCAATTATGATTTGTGTGCAAAATTTGAGGTCAATCGGACGTGATTTGATAGGTTCTGACATCGAATGTAAAAGTTGAAGTTTTAAAGTTCATTAAGCTTGGAATGGGGTGCGATTCATGAATTCGATGTTGTTTGATATAATTTGAAGGCTCGACTAAGTTCATAATGTGTTTTGGGATGTGTTGGTATAATTGGTTAAGGTCCCGAGGGCCTCGAGTGGATTCCGGAAGGTTAACAGATTGATTTTTTTGGACTTAAGAATTTCTGAAGCTTAATGCTTCTAGTGTAATCGCACCTGCGTGACTTTGGCCGCAGGTGCGAGATCGCGGTTGCGGAGGATTTGCTCGCAGAAGCGAGAAAGGACTGGTGCTGGGAGAGCCGCAGAAGCGGACTGGAGGAGTGCACCTGCGAGTTCGCAGGCGCGAAGCAGCGACCACTGGTGTGTAAATTGTGTTGATACGCAGACCAGGTCGCACCTGCGATGCTCGCAGAAGCAAAGAACTTCCGCAGGTGCGAGGTCTTGGCTGGAGAGTGAGGACCGCAGGAGCGGAATTTGGACCCGCACCTTCGGAGCTGCAGGAGCGGCTATTGGACCGCGGGTGCGAAGGACTGGGCTGGGCAGTGTGTTCTTTAAAAACGAGGGCGTGGCGCATTTTCACCTCATTTTCTCCATGAGAGCCGGTCTTGGGGCGAGTTTGGAGCACATTTTTCATCATCAATGCCAAGGTAAGTGATTCTCACCTATTATAAGTTAAATACATGGTTTGTATAAGGATTTAAATATGGAAATTAGTATAAATTGTGGGGTTTTGGTAGAAGACCTAGAATTTGGTATTTTTGGATTTTGACCACGAAATTGGGCATGGAATTGAGAATAAACTATATATTTGAGTTCGTGAGGTTATGGGTAAAGTTATCTTTGAAAATTTTTGGAATCCGGGCACGTGGGCCCGAGGGTAAAATTGTTATAAATTGGATTATATTGAGTATTTGAGTATATATTAATGGGTTTGCATAATTATTGGCTAGTTTTGGAGCGTTGTGCATCGATTCAAGTTGTTTGAAGGGCTCGTAAGCCGGTTATGGAACTACGGAATGAGGTAAGTCTCCTTTCTAACCTTGTATGGGGGAATTAACCCCATAGGTGAACTAAATTATTGTGTGCTTCTATTTGTGGGGGCTACGTACACGCGAGGTGACGAGAGTCCGTACATAGCTACTAGCTATGCCTACGTCCGGGTAGTTTTAGGCTCATATCATGCCTTGTTGATATTGTTATTGATTTATGTTTATTGTTTGCCTTGAGAGGGAGCGAGATTGAGTCGGTTTACTAAATGTTTTGAAAGGAGTTGAAATTGAAGAACTTAAGATTTAAAAGGTTTTATTTGAACTTTGTAATTTTGAAAAGAATTGAGGAATAATATAATAGTTGAAGAAATCTATGTGTAACCGTGTCGCATGTATGTTTCGCGAGCGGGGTAATTTCCTTAGAGGCTACAAGCTGAATTTCCCTTATTTTGAAAAGAATCAAGAAAGAGATATGATTTTAATGTTAAATTTATGTTTGACCGCGTCGCACGTATGATTCGCGAGCAGGGTATTTCCTACTACTCTCATGGAAGCGGGTTGTTCGCCTCGGTAGATTAAATAGATGCATCTATGGTTCGCGCCATTCGACCCTCTAGCAGTGCACAGTTAAAATATTTGTTGGATCGGGTCGTACGACCTCGGCATGATTTGCGCATGCTTGTATTGCTTGCCTTGAAATTTATAAATAATGATATTGCCTCCCTGGGCTGATATAAATTGATAAATGATGAAATGTGAATTTGGAAACCTCTTATTAACAAAGGAATTATTTACCTGATTCATGATTTTCTTGAGTTTACTATCGTTTTTAATATATCCACTACTAATTATATTATTGATGGCCACAGTAAGTGTCGAAGTCGACCCCTCGTCACTACTTCTTCGAGGTTATGTGGGATACTTACTGGATATGCATTGATTTACGTACTTATACTACACTTGTTGCACGTTTTGTGCAGGTACATATATGACTAGTGGCCTTGTGGGAACAGAGGCGCGGTTATTACGGGGACTTAGGTGAGCTGCATCTTGTGTACGACCCGTAGCCAGCAGAGTCTCCTTTAGAGTATTGTATTTTCTTTCCTCTCCAAATTTGTATTTTGTATAGTTATTGTATTTTATTTTAAATTCCTAAAAAATACTCATGCACTGGTGACACCGGGTTCTGGGATGATTATGGGATGTTCAGTATTGAAATTAGAAAATATTGTTATTATTCTGTAAATTCATCTTTTACTAGATAAATTGAAGTAAATTTATGATTTCAAAAATATTAAAATGAGATTTTAATTAACTATTTAGTGTTGGCTTGCCTGACAGTGGCGTCCGACGCCATCACGACCTTTAACGGATTTTGGGTCGTGACTGTGCGTCTTCTCAAAACCGATCACATAACACATAATCCGGGATTTCATACCCTCAAGACCAAATTTAGAACTTTTACTTACTTCAATCCGAGAAATTCTTTATTCCAATAAGCCTTTGCCTCGGGAATCAGTCTCTGAACGTCTCGAATCTAGTCACAATTAATTCGATTCAATCAATTCAAATTATAGGAATTAGTTCCATATGAAAATACAAATTTTCCAACAAAAATTCGAAATTGCACTCCAAATCGCCGTGGGGACCATGTCTTGAAATCCGACAAAAATTACTAACTATGAATGCCCATCCAACCACGAGTCCAACCATATAAATTTCACTAAATTCCGACATCAAATCGACCCTCAAATCTTCAATTAAAGTCTTTGAAGATTTCTACCATTTTCAACCCAATCTTTACCCATTTGAACTCAATAATATTTTCACAAACCTTATTGTTACGTGTATGTATAAATAATACTCTTACACCCTAGAATCATACTTTTAATCCCCCATCGTTTACTCCAAACTCGAAATTGAAGAATTGGGGAAAGAAATGCTTACCTCTTTAAAGCCCTAGCAAGATTCTTGTGAAATCTTCAAGCCTTGAACCACGCAGCATAATGCTTCTCCGGTTCGCAGAACTGGCCACATAATTGCCCTCCGGAACTGGGCGAAACTGACTCAGTATGCGGTCATTATATGGCCTGCAGACCTGTTCTGCGGTCGCATAATGCACTACAGAACTGGTCTATGGTTGCATAATGCGCCGCAAACCTGAACTCCAAACTTGCCTCAACTGCTTCACTATACGGCCATTATGCGGTCCGCAGAGTGATTCTGCGGCCGCATAGTAGGCCGCAGAAATGTATTTTCCTGCCCGAAATTTTCTTTTACTCACCAATGTATTGTTCAACCCAAAAGTCAGAGCAGCGGCGAGCAAGCTCGCCGCGAAGAATTTCTAAAATCCTCAAACACATAAGCCTACTTCGACACCACGAAACCTTAATTAATTTCCTTAGAAAATATTTTCCGGGGTCGTTACATATAAGTTAACATCCGGTCAACCTTTTCAACTTAAGTTCTAAATCTTAGAACTAAGTGTTCCAAATCATTCCAAAACCTCACCGGGCCCGAACCAATTAACCTGGCAAGTCAAATAACAACCGTAAATCACAATTTGAGCAGTAAATAGGGAGACAGAGTTGTAATGCTCGAAACGACCGGCCTAGTCGTTACAGGTACTTGTCCTTCTGCAACTTCTTTTCCTTTATAAGAGCCTAAATTTACTTTTTCATTTTCAGCTTCTACCTCCTTTATATTTTTTATTTCAGATTTCAAAGGGGGCTGCATATCAGAATGATCAGCCAAGTGAGCAACATGCTTAACAATTTCAAGAGGAGAAACATAAACTCCCTGATGCACACTTGAATGTAAAATAATCTTTTTATCAGAAACATTTTTCTCCATATCAGTAGCAATAGAGTGTTCGGCAGGGTCATGATCAACTGAATAATTTGTCTCAATATCAATAGAAGCAGTGATGTTAGTAGGACCATGATCCGCTGCATTAGCACTTGATAGACTTGACTGAGTCAAAAGATTAAAATTAGGGCACGAATCCGCAGATTTCCTCTTTATTTTTCTATTATACGACAATGTTCGCTTCTGCAAAAAAAACAAAAAAGAAATGCAGAGATTAAGGTCCGTTATAACATTTTACAACTGTTAAATAAAATAATAAAACTGCTCACACTAACCTGCTGAATCTTTTCAATAATTTCATGAACAGTAAGAGGCGGATTTTCCATCAACACCCTTTCCTTTTCTTGCAGCTTACCTTCACTTTCTTACATGCATATATCAGAAAGAGTTGCTAGACCAGTAGAATCATCTTGCCTTTCCTTTGGTGCGGATGGTGTGTTCAAGTTTGATATAGAAATTTTTTGTTCCTCTTCAGGTGAATCCAAAATTATATTCCCATCTTTAATATCGCGCAAAATAGCTTCAACATCTGTACCTCATGTTAGAGCATCCGTTCAACTTCCCTGAGAGGGTGCAGGTACACTATTTTAAAAAATATTTTGATTGGACTGAGGTGTGAAAAACGCACATGTCCCATCATTTATTTTTTTAATAATAGCATCAATATATGTACCAGCTGTGAGATCGGTTATATTTGGAGTACAATCTACTCTTTCTTCATCACAAAAAGGATCTTTCAGTATATCTCCACCAACTGGTGCAGCTTCATCGGTACATTTTTTATTTTGTCCTTCGTGGACTGATTCAATGTCCATGGCTAATAGCAGTGATGACGCAACTGCACTATTTTGCTTAATATCTTGACTGCACTGTGGTGTAAAAAGTGCATGTGTCCCATCAACTATTTTTTCCATGATAGCTTCAACATCTGTACCAGTTGACAGAACTTGTTCAAGTGCACTACAGTCTACTCTTTCTTCATGACAAGAAGGACTTTTCACTGAATTTCCATCACCTGATGCATGTTCATCAGTACTTTCTTCATCATAAGAACCTTTCACTAAATCTCCAACAACTGTTGCAGCTTCACCAGTACCTTTTTTATTTTGTCCTCCATGGACTGATTCAATATCCATGACTGATGGCATTAACGGCGCAGCTACGGTATTTTGCAAAATATCTTGACTGCATTGTGGTGTAAAAAACATATGTCCCATTAACTATTTTATCCATGATAGCATCAACATCTGTACCAGTTGACAGAACTGGTTCAGCTGCAGTACAGTCTGCTCTTTCTTCATCATAAGAAGGACTTTTCACTAAATTTCCACCACCTGCTGCACCTTCATCACCACCTTCTTTATTTCGTCATCCATGAACTGAATCAATATACATGACTGATGGCATTGAGGATACATGTGCGCTGTAGTGAAAAACATCTTGACTGCATTGTGGTGTAAAAACTGGATATGTCCGATCATCTATTTTATCCATGATAGCATCAACATTTGTACCAGCTGTGAGAACTGGTTCAACTGGATTACAGTCTGCTCTTTCTTCATCAGAAGAAGGACCTTTCACTAAATTTCCACTAGCTGCTGCAACTTCATCAGTAACTTCTTTATTTTGCGCTTCATGAACTGAATCAATATCCATGGCTGATGGCATTGAACTAAAATGTGCCCGCCCTTCATGAGCAGCTTCTTTATTTGGTCCTCCGCGGACTGACTCAATATCCATGATTGGTGGCATTGAAATAGAAGGTTATGTCTGCTCAAATTTCTTATTGCATTGTTCATCCTGTTTGTGTAAATCAACATTTTCCTCTTGTTCATCCTGTTTGTCACCCGACAAATGAGCAGAATCTCTATTAGAATATTTCTCTCCACCAGCTTCACCTAAAGAATTTTGATCAACATCTCTATTAGAATATTTCTCACCATTAATATCATCTCTCGCTTTATTGCTTTCACTATTTCCATGTTCATTACTTTTGTCACGTTTTTCCGTTGAAAAACTGGAACAATCTCTTAATTCATTCCTTTCATCTTCATCATTCAACAAGCCATGATGGTGTTTCTGTTTACTTCCTTCATTTAAATTTCCAATGAATTCTAAAACTTTATCAAGCTTGTCATTAATAACCTGTAACAATCAATAAATAATATTAATATATAATATATTATTATACCAACAAAATCAACAGTAAAAAAAAGGACCAAACTAGTTAATTACCTTAACAGACTTATCAACATGTGTCTTCATTTTTCGAGTAGCTTTAATAATTTTCTTCATCTTTTTCTTAAAATTGACCTGATTTGCATGTATAATGTCTTCAACTTTGACTGATACCCTCTGAAAAGAAAAGAAAAATGAAAGTTGTAGTTTCTCTGCTAAGAATTTCAGCATCAAAACGCAGGAACATTCTTATCCAGTGTAAAAACTATTCAAGAAGGCTAGCATATTATTTTGTATTGCAAGTAATTAGAATTGAAAAACATGGTGAAATCAACTATATTATACTTATCCAGTATATTATACTGATCGAGTATATTATGGTCATCCAGTACATTATACTAATCTAGTATATTATACTGATCGAGTATATTATACTCATCCAGTATATTATACTAATCTAGTATATTAAAATGATCGAGTATATTATACTCATCCAGTATATATATTATACTGATTGAATATATTATACTGATCCAGTATATTATTGTCACGATCCAAAATCCATTAAAAGTTGTGATAGCGCCGGACACCGCTATCAGGCAAGCCCAAAAATAAATAATTAATTTGGTTCTCATTTTCATTTATTTTTAAATCATATTTATTCAATTAAAAAGTAAAATATAGAATTTACAGAGTAAACAATAATATTTTAAACAATTTCAATACAGACAACCCATAATCACCCCCAAAATCTGGTGTCACAAGTGCATGAGCATCAACTAGGAACGTAAAATAAAATATAGCATCTGTCCGGAATACAAATTGGACAGGAAAATATAAATACTTTGAAGGAGACTCTGCTGGCTGTGGATCATAGTATAGAGTGTAGCTCACCTAAGTCCCCGCTATAACCGCGCCTCTACTCCCACAAGGTTACTAGACATATATGTACCTGCACAAAAATGTGCAGCAAGTGTAGTATGACTATGTAAATCAACGTGTACCCAGTAAGTATCACGCCTAACCTCGAAGAAGTAGTGACGAGGGGTCGGCTCTGACACTTACTATGGGCTATAAATAAAATACCAATGATATAATTTAGCATGGGTTACGTAGAACGGCTGTAAGCTCAATATCATAAAATAAGTAAATAATTATTTTGTTAATAAGAAGTTTCCAAATTTATTTTACATCGTTTATCATTTTGTATCTCAGGCTAATGAAGAAATATCAATTATCATAAATTCCAAAGCAAACAATTCAATCATGCGCAAATCATGCCGATGTCATACGGCCCGATCCAACATAAATATTTAAATTATGCACTGCCGAGGGTCAAGCGACACGAACCATAGATGTATCTATATGCTACCGAGGCGTTAGGCCCGCTCCACAAAAGAGAAAACACATTAAACAACCAATTCAAGATTTATTAAGGGAAATATATTCCAAAACATTCAAATTCCCATTTAACGGTCAAGTAAATGAAGTATAACCTTTTTACAATTCCTTTATCGAGTTTCTAAATGTTTTTAACAACTAAATTAACAAGTAGGGTGCAACATCGCAACTACAACATGATATGGGTCCTACACTACAGGACATAAGCATAATAGTAGCTATGCACGGACTTTCGTCTCTGCATGCGTACGGAGCCCCCACAAACAGAAGCACATAATGATTTGATTAACCTATGGGGTTAATGTCACGACCCAAAATCTCACCTGTCATGATGGCGCCTATCTCAATACTAGGCAAGCCAAAAATCTCAATAAAACACCATATCTTTTAAATTTGAAAACGAAATAATTAAATTCAGCAGAAGAAAATCTCTCAATTTCAAATATAACACTCCCAAAACCTGGTGTCACTGAGTATATGAGCATCTAAATGAATACGAAGTCTGACTGATAAACATCACTGTCTGAAGTATAGAACAGTACAATAACTAAACGGAAGGGAATCAAGTTTGCGGTCGTCAAGCAGCTACCTTAATATTCTCCAACAGAAATAACTCTGAATTCTAGCAGTCGTCGAATCCGAGAGCACCTGGATCTGCACACGAGGTGCAGAGTGTAGTATGAGTACAACTAACTCAATAAGTAACAAGACTAACCTTTGGGCTGAAAGAAATGATGAGCTCCGCAGGTACAGTCCAGTAAAAAAAATAATGGTACAAAAATGTAGGCATGCTTCCAAGTTCAACAGCTAAACTTAGTACAAGTGAAATAGATCAATACTGCATGATATGAGGCATATGACATCTCAGTAGGAAGAACTCATGTAAATACTGGTCACAAATTATCCGGTCACTCAGTACTGTTTATGGCCAATCCAGCCCAGGGGTGTTCCAACCCGTATATATATATATGCACATCGACTGATAGTCAGTCACCCAGTACCGTATAAGGCCAATCCAGCCCTGGGATAATTTATCGCTAAATATAAATGATACTGACAAGATCCATGTCTAGATAAATCATTACAATGCAAATAAGTAAGGCAAATCCATGCCCTGGGAAAATCCATCCCAAATATATATATATAT